>AYEL01027292.1:0-77696 GCA_000484575.1 Olivierus martensii | reverse complement strand
TTTTATTATAAGTTTTAAATTTATCGATAAATTTAAAACTTTTTTTGGAAAAATACAAAAAATATGAAAACTGGTAAATTTCCCTTGTTAATTATATATACTTTTGGTTTTAACTCTACTATCGCGTATTGGTCACTTTTCTCACACATTTGTCCAATTAGCTCCTTCTCTTTAGAGACACTTTGTTCTACGCCTGTGATTGATTCTTTCGTTTTAGTCGTTGTTCGTTTTCTTTTTTAGAATCGCTATCCGAATTAATATTCGAATATACTGGGATAAATACATTATAAAATCTTTATCCCAGCGACAACTGCTTTATTACATTAACTCAAACAAAAATCCTGAATAAAATTGAATACTTATAATGTCTATTTACTGTTTCACCTGTGATTCTCAGCATTTCATATATAAAAGTTGCGAAAGATCGTATTCATTCCGATATTGTTTATTTTTAAATCGATGATTAGCCTATAATTTTGATATTTTCATTAGTTTATCTCTTTAATCATGACACGCTTCGATGTCAGGAGCTGAACTGCAAAAGTTTCGACATTTGAACAGAATTTTTCTACAGACTGAAATGCCTACGCTTTACAGTAAATTGTCATGTCATTTCTACGAAAATCAAAGTGCATTACCAACTACATTACCGTATAAATAGAAATATTGTGGTGTTCTCTTTTTACTCCTAGCCTATTATAATCTTTTAAGTTTTGATTTATAATTCCAATTAATTCACAGCTTTCATACAATATTGCAGCCTTTTTGTAAACTAGGCTGAGCAATAAGAACATTGATTGCTTATGTTTCCTCAAATCATATTTTAAGAATGCGTGATGAATATTTTATTTGTATTTTGTAATTCGAATTGTAAATTAGACTTATATAAAGGAATATAAATTTTGGAATTTATTAATATCCTTCTTTTGTGTATTTGTTATTGATATTAATTATAAAAAACCATTTTTTTAGATTTTATTAAATTTTAATGCATTCCTGGGAATGGATTTTATGTTCCCAGGAATGAAAAAAGACTGGGAAATCAGAAACCCTAGTACTGTGGTGGTTTTGAAATTAAACCTAATTACCACAAAGCAGAAAGCACTACTAGCAAGGAAGATATTTATTGCCATATTAGTTATGGCAATAAATATCTTCCTTGCTAGTAGTGCTTTCTGGTTTGTGGTATACAAGTAAAGCAAGTGGTTTTTTATGTAACTGTTTTTAAACCTAATTAATATGCCAAAAAAAAAACAAAATTAAAATTGTGAAATATCTCTTAATTTTTGTCAAAATCTTTTGAAATTTTCAGTATTGCAGATTTTGTTCTCTAACAGTGTAAACATCATGTTTCAAATTTTATTCCTTTTGTAATTTTTCATTACATTTATGAGATTGGCAAAAACATGATTTTTTATAAGTAATTTTAGCTATCTAACAAAATAGTCAATATTTTTAAATAGCAACAGTCTTTTGAAATAAAATGGGCCATGAATGAAGAAATTTGGCCAAAATTTTCAGAAATTATTGATAAAAAACAAGAATTATGTAACATTGATTGAAGTTATGTCATGTCATATAATCATTAAAAAAATACATGAATTCATTGAAATATTGTCATTTTTATTAATATTTCATAATTATTAACTGGTTCTTACTTTATTTATATTTTTAGCAGTACTTTTTATAAATTTTTTTTATTTATATGAAAAAATCTTAACATATTTGAAAATGGCATCATTGTGTACAAAAACAACTATAATATATTTTCTGTTCCTCTAATTTGACCACAGCTGGCGTATTGCAACTCCAGACCAATGCCACTTATCCATGTGCAAAATAGGCTTGGCTGCAATTTTCCAAAAAAGGATTGGCTTCTGTAAAGCAATTGAAGCATCATGCCCCTTTAAATGGTCTGAGGATGCTTATTACACTTTGTTTTTTGTGATTTTTTTTCTTAAATTTTGATGAAATTAAAACAAAAAAATAAACGATTATGATATATATTAGTTTATTTTAACAGAATTAACCATTATTTTCTTATCTACATTTTTAATTTTCAGAATTTTATAGCTTATATTAAAAAAAATTAGATTTTTTCCAAAAATTTCTAAAATATCATTTATTGAATTGCATAATCGGAATGCATTTGGTAGGTTAAACTATAAAATCAATCAGATGGGATAAAAACATCCAAATTCTATTGAACCATTCAAATATAAACAATGTTTGTTTATATGTAATTTAAAAAAATATTTCAACAACCAAAAATTTTAACACCCACCATCAAAAGGGCATATTTTATTACACACAAAAAAGCCAAATTGCAAAAGCTGGATTAATAAAATCAGAATTGAATATCAGAGTTCATAACAGCACTAACCGCAAGTACCAAAGAAATTTTTAATTTTGTATATGAAATAAAAAATTTCTTTGGTACTTGCTGTTAGTGCTGTTATGAACTCTGATATTGTGTAAAAGCAAGTGGTTTTTTTTCATATATATCAGAATTGAATTTTTTAATATCTTTTTTTAATTGTTATTTATCGTTTTTTCCATTACCTTGACATCTTGAATGTCTTTTATGTAAACAGGAGTTAAAGAAGTTTTCAACAATCTCAAGCACTATAAAGCAGTTCCTCATTATATTAAATGATCAATACAGCTCACCCATAGATTTTTATTTTTACAATATGTTGAAATCTGACAATATTTTTATTGAAATAAGCAGAATTGAAAGCAATGCAAAATATATTTAAATAAATGATAAAATAATACAAAGAAGTTATTTAATTAATTGAAGGTATAAATGTCAACAGTTTGTCAGTTTTTTTGTTCTTAAAGATGATGTCAAGATGATTATTATTATAAATTATTGTAATCAATTGAGCAAAGTCTGATTTTGTTATTCATTTGTTTGTAATGGATACCTGCAAGCAGTATGATGTCAGATTCAGATATATGACCTTGTGAAAGTGGACAATCTCGGATCTTACAATAAGATTCAAAATAATTAATAATAATTATCACAATGAAAACTTTGATGAATGATAGTTATGTTACATTAATTTAAATTTTATGAAACAGTTAACTGCATCATTTATATAAGCTATTTTAATGATGCAGTTATTCTTTAGAAGTTTTGTAAAATTTAAATTAATTTAAAATAAGTATCATTTGTCTAAGTTTTATACCACAGTAATAATTATTAATTCTTTTATATTCTATTTTAATTATAATTAACAAAGATATTATTGCCCTCTTTCATTCTAACACGGCATCAATTTATCAGTTTACTTATATAATTAATTTCCTGTTTTTTGATTTTTTTTTATTGACAAAAGTATAGAAATAGAAAATTTAATTGTGACAAATATTATCTTAACAAATAATACAATTAAGTTTATTTGCACATTGATCTGATAAAAAATATTCTTTGGTTGAATTAATATTAAGCAGGGAATTAGGTTATTGGTTAGTTAAGTAAGTTATTTAGGTTGAAAGCATGTTTATGTTTAAGACAAATAAATATGAATAATTAATGTTAAAAATTAAATAATAACTAAAATGGGAATAAAATGAAAATAAAGAATGTAATGATCTTTGAAGTTATTGCAAATATTTAATTCTTCACAAATTATACTTAAATGTCCACTATCAATTTTTAGCTGGGAACAGTTTAACCCTTTCCTATACTCACTTAATGTATTTCCACTTGGTGCACAGGTTTTTTTTATTCCATTTAGTTTGTTTTAGCATGATTTACTTATATTTCAGACTGTTGGACACACATGAAAGATAATTTTAACAAATGGCTATAACATTATCAAAATCACTTTATAATTCTTTACATATATTACTGTGTTGGTTTAGTTTATTATGGCAGTAAACACAATATAATGACTGCTGGCTATGCATGATGCTGGCAATTTTGTTATGTAAAGATTTTTTTGCTTTATTTCTGAACTCTTAAGCAAAGTTTCATTTTTTTTTAATTTTTTTAAACACTAATAGTAACATTAAAGTTCAATATCTTCAAAAGCACAAACCAGCAGTCAAGAAAAACAGGTTTTATTAACTAAACATAAAAACGTTTTTGGTATATTTCTTATACCATCCTCAGTTACAAGCACTTTAGAATACAACAGATTTTAAACAAACATTCCAAAATAGAACATCATTATATATTTCAAAAATTAACAAAGCTGAAGAGTAATTCAGGAGAAAATATAATATAACATAAAGACTATTTAACAAAACATTAAGTACTAATTTATACCATACAAATTACAATAGTAATTCATAATATACTAAAATAAATAAAATAAACATAAAAAACATCTGGTACATAGAATCGGATGCCTAAAGTCATGTACTACATCTACGGATCTCCAGGCTTTGGAAAACCCTTCTGCTTGCTGGGAGTTGATGACCGGTTCTTGTTCTGTAGCTTTCAGGATTTCTACTTTCTCTAATGTAAAGAGATCTCTATGGTCTTGCGCTTTTTTGATAATCTTTGTTTCATCCCATAAGACTCTCTTATGTCTTTCTCACAATATTGTTATAGAATCAATTAGTATCATTAACTGAAATACAGTCTTATTTTGATTGTGATAATGTATACAGACATATAAAAATTCTGTATTGTATTATTACAATTCTGATACAGCAATAATTTTATAGAATAATAATTTGTTTTTATTATTTTTTCATGTATCTTAATTAATCATTTGTATTTTTAATGTGTTATTTTATTTTTTTTAGGAACTGATACATCATGTTCAGAAAAAAGTCATTTAAAGATGAAATCAGAAAAAAATATTCAGCGGCAAAAAAGACGTCTTCCTACTCCTCCTGTTCCAAAACAGTTTGATGCTACTATAAGTGATAGTTCTATTGATAACACCAATAATATCAGTGCTCATTTAGGACATTATCCACTTTCTCTTATTAAAAAAGAGAAAAAACTGCAAACATCTCATAACAGTAGTCAGGATATCAATTGTGAATTATATCCTAAGCAAAGTTCATTTCATGCTACTACAATCAATCTATCTACAGATAATAGTGCTGATCGTAGATCAAAATTTCTAGATAATGTTCACTCACAAAAAGTACAGAAATCTTTAGGCATTTTGTCTTTAAGTACTGTTGCACCAACAAGCCATATATCAGTAGACAATTTTGACTCTCAGACTTGGAACAATATTACTCAACAAGATAGCCTTAATGAAGATGATGATTCGTTAGATGATACAACTTTATCACAATATGTTCCTTCAGATACTCGATCCGAAGGAAGTCCTCAAGCTAAAACACCTCAAAGTGGCAGTGGCTTATGGAGAAGAATACCATGGAATCTCTCAAGTTCAGATCTTGAATTGAATCGTAGTAAATCTGAAACTGCAAGTGTAGTGTCTGATCTCTCTACAAGTACTGAACCTAGTTCTTTAAGTTCCCAATATAGCAAAGGCAAAAGTGATACTGCACCTCCAATGAGATTGAATAGAGCATTTGCCTTAAGAAGAGCTCGTCTAGGAATTGAATCAGATAGTGCTACAACAATAATTAATAAAAAAGATAGTAAAGAAAATATCAAACAACTTAGCAGTTCAACTAAAAATAATTCTCATCTGAATCCTTCCCAATTATCTCGACAGGATGGAGGACGTTTCAGTTTGCGTTTACCCCGAAAATGTACCACAAAATCAAATGAGAAGACTGGATCAAAATGTAAAGAAAATAAAAGAAATTCTGCTACTTCAAATAAAGTAATATTTTAATAACTAATATTAGAAACTTAATACAGGTATACCTCGCTTAATGTATGCACATTTTAAAGTATTTTCATTATAATGTACAATTCACTTTACTATCCATCCTTGTCATAACAAACTGACAATGACATCTAAAATTTCCATCTTAAAACTGAAAACATGACACTATCATACAGTATGGCCAACAGCATATTGTACAATACATACTGTATAATAATATATCCCATCATAATACACAATCCATTTTTTTAGATACATGAAACAAAATATTTACTGTCTTACTATATTGATATTTTGTTTCATGTACAGTCACGAAGCTTATTGCTTATTTGCCAAAATTGTCATTATGTTATGGCAATTTACTGTAACATTGAAAATAATTTAGTGAACTCTATGATCAGCATAGTGATATAAATGAACTTCAGCTCTTCCATAGACTTAATATTGACTTTTGAAGCTGTCATCAAGTATAATGATTATAAAAACACTGGACCAAGTCATAGATGAAAGTTAACATTTTAAAATTTGTTATTTTTTACGTGTTGTATATAATTAAACATCTGACAAGGGACTTTCACAATTTTGTGAATTTGATTTCTGAAAATTCATAACATCATTTGATAGAGCACCTTAAGAAACCTCTAAACAGACAATATTTATTGGCAGAATACTGCTGATGAAACAAAAGTTACAGAAGTTCAAAGTTTACAGAATACCTGGTATTATATCATTTTCAACAGACATAGTATGTGTTTAATTGTAACTATTGTGTACCTTAAGGATGCCTAGTGTGATTCAGACAAAAAATGGGAAGAATAGTGAGTACGTTGAAGAAAGATAAAGATGAACTATCAGTTCATGACATATTTCACATTTAATCACACCAAAACAATAAACTGTTTAATATATCAGCAAGATGGCCACAGTGGAACCATGCTGTGCTCTCTGTCTGAAGAATCCCATGTCCGTAATTCTGAATCACGCGACGTAAATTTGGGGAATTGTAGAAATTCAGAATGTACGTAAGTCCGAAGCGCCGTAACTCTGGGTATTCCTGTATATGTTTTATATGTTATACAGTCGATTCTCACTATTTGCGGTACAGTTTAATCATATACAGTTGGTTCTCGCTATTCGCGGTAGTTACGTTCCATAAATTCTTTGCGAATACTGAATTAGTGAATAGTGAACCATTGTGCCTATGGAAAATATAGTTAGGTTCTGGCAAATCTTTCTTTCCAACATTTTCATACTTGATTTATGCGTGTTTTTCTGTTTACAGACATCTTATTTAATATGAATTACATTACTTACAAATAATTATAGTATATACAGTGTATAGTACTATACACAGTATATAATTAGTAATTTTTATTTAATTTTTTAAAACATTAACTATGTAGTAAATAAAATCTTATTTTTGATCTTTAAAACACTAACTATGTAATAAATAAAATCTTATTTTTGATGGGTAAATAGTACTGTATACAGTATTATAATTACAGTAATCTTTATTTAATTTTTTTACATTAACTATGTAGTAGATAAAATCTTATTTTTGATTGATAGTTTTTGTTAACTATGTAGTAAATAAAATCTTATTTTTGATTGATAGTTTTTTATATTGCAAGATGTTTGATGTGATAGCTGACACACTATCTTTCTGAACTGTGTTAAAAACTGTGTCAGCCTTGTCTACATTGCTTTTTGCCTCAGATCTTTTAAAATTTTGGGATAAGAAGCAAATGCGCAGAAATTTAGGCACCTAAATTTGAAGCTGCATTCAAGCATAGGGTCACATTCTACTGTCAGACCTGTGAACGATATTAACAGACTTTTGGCTACCTGCAGTCTGTAGAGTGAGCAAGGATAGGCAATGAGAAATGTTCCGGCAAACCAATTCAGAGACTACATTTTGTAACAAACAACTTCCTTTATTAGAGAGTGAGAGAGAGTTTACATTAGTAATCAGAATTTTCACCACTCAGCAAGAATCCGCAAATATCGATTTTGTGGTTACAAATAAATTCTCGCAAATAGTCGAATACATGAATATGGAATCTGTGAATAATGAGAATTGACTGTATTTAAGTATCTAAATTTCAGAAAATAGTGACTATATATTGATTAATACTCTACAGTTATTATTATTCCCATTATTTATTCTTAAAAGAAGCAAGAATTGATTAATACAACATTTTAATACTTTATCCCTCAAAGAAAACATTAATTGATTAAAATATAAAGTCACAATTATGATATTTATATTTAAAAATTCAAATACAACAAATTCTAAATGTTGAGTTGGAACTAGTATAATATTTTTAATTGTAAATGTAATTTTTATCATTAAAATAATTACATATCATATTTATCTTAAAATATTTTCAAAATTTTAACTTCATTGTTTCAAAATTATTGCATAATTAAGCATCAACCTATATTACTGTTTGTTAAAACTCCTGTTCTTTAGTAATACTCTTGCTACTGATCTAAAATATTCATTAAAAAGAATATATTTACTGACAAGGGTCTCAAAATAAGATTGAAAATATTTTAAAAATATTTATTATTTTCCTGTTAAAGAGCTGTATATGTAGCAAGAGCATCAACCTATATTTTTACATTAAAAAAATTTTTCAGAACATAGGGGATCTCTGACTTATAACAAAATTTCAAGTTGAGAACCCTCTTTTGAATGCAACTGAATTTCATTCAAAAATTTTGATTATAGTTCAAATCTGTCATAACTCAGAACATGATTTTCTACAGGCATAATGTTATAAATGAAGGTTATGCTCCCCAATCATCAGAACTTTGAATATTCAATATTTTTAAATAGTAATGATGCATGGTAATGAGGAAAATATGTATCTTGTGCTTAATACCAATTTATGTAGCTAAAAATTAAAAATAGAATGTAAAACAAAGATGGAATGTTAAGTTATTTTCAGGTGTCCAAGTTTTTACTAATAAAAATTATTCCTGGTGATTCTGTGGTTCCTGTTAGGTGAAAAATGGCATTAAGCCACACAAAGGGAAAGTTTATTCAAACTAACCTAATGAAATTTCTAGCAAAAATAAACATTAATTTTTTAATGCCACTTACCAATCACTGGCTGATTATTATATAATGATGTCCACTCTAGGTCCATTATGAACTGCCCATATCTGTGGTAGGATCAACAAGACTATCGTAGGTGGACTGACTTCCAGGCAGGATCCATCAAAAAATTTTCTGAAGAATGGAATTTATATTCCATGTGAGTGGTCTGAGGAGAGATCCCAAATTGGTATGGTCACTTATATCTATTGTAAAAGTAGGAAATCACTCAATGGATGGGATTTAAATAGGCCAAGCCTGGACATGTAGAAAACTCAGGAAATATAAAACCCAAAATACAATATGAATGGAAGATCTAGGTTCAATTCCCAAATGCCACATCACTAAACATTTATCAGGAGGGAACCAGACCTGGATCATTAACCTTCTTATCCATCTTATGGATAACCCTACCAAGAGTATGGGCAGTGAAATGCCATTGTTTGATATCTGCTAGGTGGAAAGTAATATTAAACCACACAAAAGAAAAGTTATTAACAAATGGTGGAAACAGATCATACTTCTATTTTGGCAGCTGATCCATGTTCGATTGGCCGCCGTTATTGCAAAATTATTGATGATGGCTGTCATAAATACAGATTTTTATCACAAATAATTAGTCATAAATATGGATAACTGTAAAAGTTCATGTACATTATGATATGATACATATCATTATGAGTACATAAGTCATATGATGTACTCCATGCACATCATATGACTTATGTACACAATTATTTTTTAAGTATTTAATATATCAAAATTATAATATAATAAAATATATTCATTTATTTTTTTATTTTATATATTAATTTTTTTCACAAAAATATTAATGATTGCATTACATTTGTATTTATAGTGATTGAAGTAATTAGAATACACAAGTCTCCAAAATCCAAAAAAATTATAAGCTCTTTTTAATTTATTTTTATAAAAAGTTTAAGATTTGAGAAGTTTTGAATAAAAATGAAAATATTGATATTTGTATTTTCAAAATGCATTGAAAAGTAAATTTTATTTTGATAGTTGTTAGAATATCTTAAAAACAATCTCGTGATAATTCTTTAAATGTTGTTTGTTATATTTTGAAATAAACAGATTCAAAAGGTTATAGCAATTATTAAAATTAATGATAATCACATAAATCAGTTTTTCCGTTATATTATCAAAACAATAATTTAATAGAAGTTTTTATTTATATATCAATTTAAACTCAATTATTTACAATTTTATCAAATAATAAATAATTAATATATATATTTTTTTCCTTACTGATATTTATTTGCATTTGAAATCATATGAACTTAACCATTCCTAAGTTTTCAATATAGAAAGCCTAAATAATTACCAAAAGGCATTGTTCATCAGTGAATTCTTTCTGAAAGATTTGTATCATGTTGGTATATAAAAACTTCCAAGGTGAAAATTTATTAATAATTGCCTGATCAAAAATTAGAAACAAATATTAATGAAACATTAATATATGATATGTTTTAATCATCACTGCTTCTTTAACATTAAATAAAAATGCCTAAATTTCAGTACAAAGTTTTTCTGTGCTGTAATTTATATTTTTAATTTAAATAGTTTCTAATGTTTCTTGAAGAAAGAAATATTCATAACATTAATTTATATGTGGCCAGATGGCCGAAAGGTAATGCTGTTGGCGTACCATGCAGAAGGACCTGGGTTTGCATCCCGGATTTGGTAATATTCATAATTCATGTTTATGACCATTTTGTTGTGTGAATTTCATGCATCAATCAAAAAAGAATATGTACAATGAAAATCAGATTTCTGATATGAGTTTTATGGAAAAATAATTTATTATAAATATGAGTCTATTTACAATTTTATTTTCTAATTTTCAAAATATAAAATATAAAAATTATAAACAAATTTATAAGAAATTATTAATCTCTAGAAACTAACCTATTCATGTTTTTAAAATATTTTTAGTTATAACTATGAACAGTATATTATTAAAATTTTTAAAAGGAAAAAAAATTAATGTGCAAATTAAAACAATTCAAGATCTTAAGTAGAAATAATAATAACTGACATTTAAATTAGTAAATATACAAAATTATGAAATTTATTTATTACCGTAATTATGCTAATAAGAACAGCAAGTATCTAAGATTATAAATAAGAGCAATTAAATAAAATTCATAGATTAGATATTACCGTAATTATGCTAATAAGAACAGCAAGTATCTAAGATTATAAATAAGAGCAATTAATAATCATAGATTAGATCTGACAGAAGACAAGTATATTTTGACATAAAATAAATTTGGAGTATTTTTGAAACTATATGCAAAAAACAGCAAAAAGAAAATTAAGAATAACCTGTAATATAATGAGCAGTTTAAATGTAGAGTATTGGCATATTTTCAAGTTTCTATTTGAGAATATAGAGCATTTTATAATATTACAGACAAAGATTTAAAGAGAACATTATTCATACTGCTAATGATAAACGCTAGTCTCAATCATAACAAAATTAAAATTATTTAAATTGTCCAAATATTGCTTTTCCTATTTTTCTATACTCTTTTTATATATATATTAAAACTCAATAAATAATCTTAAAAGATTTAAACTAACCAATCTTTAGCAAAAGACATATTTTCATTAGTGTTTTTAAATATTCATTAGTATATATTGGTAGTAGTTCATTAGTTATATTGGTAAATTTTAGAAATTTTCCAAATGGTCATTAATGAATATTTGTAAAATTTATCCAAAAAAAAAATTGATATTAATTTGAAAACAATCATTTTCATATAATTCATAGCAATTCAATCATCACCAATATTTTTGAAAAAATATTGATGGTGATTGAATTATGAATTATGTTCTAATACTATAATTGTATTTGAATAGAATTTAATTTTGAGTCTGAGACTGTAATTTCATATTAATTACATTATTATTTTATTTCATCTAAATTATTGTTATGGAAACTATAGAATTTTTTTACAACAGTAGATTAAACAAAGTAATAGATATTAACTAAAACTAGATTTTGACTTCATCTAATTCTTTTTATGCACTTTAGATAAAAATTTCACATTTATCATTCTCTTACTGTATCATTTTATTTTCATAATTTAGTGCAAGTTTTTACCTTTAACTTATTCATCTCATTTTAAAATATTTATCTGTCAGTATATTTAATTATAAGTAACAAAAATAAACATACTATTTTTTTATTCAATCTAAAATCACTATTTTTTTATTTCTTAGTAATTTTAAAAAAATTTCATGAAAAGAATTTTTAATTTTAAATTTGTCAATATTTAAAGTAGAATAATCTTATTTTGTTTTGTTTTATTGTACTTAAAACTAAAAACAAAAAATATAATTTCAACTTGTCAAAATATTTTTCACTTATTAAATATAAAAACATTTTACAACAAATTAAATCCTGATTGGTTAAAAGCCACAATACTTCAATGTATATATACAAATAATTTTATTGACTTAGATCTAAAAGTGAAATAAAATAAACTGAATATGTTTTTATTAAATGAACAATGCATTCTTGTTTTATTTTGCAAAATTTTTATTTCAGGAGATTTGGATAAATTTATTGTGATATGGGATTTGAAGTTTTATTTGTATAGATGTAGAGCAATTTATAATATATTTTTAAACAAATTTTTTATTATCTAAATATTTGATTTATAAGAATTATTATATGCTAAATTCTTAGTAAATTTAATTCTTTTCCATTTCATATCTGATAAATCAACAGCAAAGAAATGAAAAGTGCTTTTATTTGCAATTTTTTTTATTGTAACACAAATATTTTTAAACAAATACTTTATTCCTGGTTGAATTATAATCAAATATTTCAGTCATATTAGAAAATAAAACAATAATTCTGAAATCTGACTGAAATATTTGATTTCTGCTCAATGCATTTAATAAAAATTACTTGATTAATAAAAAAAATTTTAATTCCATTTCATATATCAAGTATACAGCAAGTCTATAATTATAGAAACTATTAAAAAATTCTTCTGATTCTATTTTAACTCTAACATATATCAAATTACATAATAAAATAGATTTTCTTCAAGAGATCATTTAAAGTTTATAAATTTAAATGTTTTCATTTATAATATATTATCAATGATATAGCATAAATGTTTTCATTTATGCTATCAATTCTAGAGAATTAAAAAAAATATTCAGCAATAATTTAAGAAATATAAGAAGATTATTACATATTCCAAATAATAATTAGATGAATTCATTGAACATTATTTATGAATGATCTATTTTAAATTTTTCAATTATTTACATCTGTTATGATTAAGACAAGTACATTAAATTAAAATTGAAGAATTGTCCCTTTTTGCACTTTCAATGAAAAACAAAAATATTTTAAAAATCCCTTCAGAACACACTAATATGCATTATGCCTTTCTTCATTTCCATTTCAAGTTAAAAAAAATAATTAGAATTTTATCTATTATTTACTCTATATTTTTGAATATTATGTATGGAATATGTTGAAACTAATATGATATGTGAAAAGTGATACAATTCAATATATAATTATTATTTGAATATAGAAGATAGTAATAAAATGTAGAATATTAATGTTTTATTATATTTTAATGTTATTTCATATAGTTTATCTAAGCTAGGCTATGTGAATAGATGAAAACATTTTTGATTATAAATGGTAATCTCTTATTGAATGAACTTATTGTTTTCCTTATTTAAAAAATCATATAATTTGAAACTGCATAATTTAAAATCGGATTTTTTGGTCTTGAGTACTTTGAATTAATAAAATTTTATTTTAGTAATTTTTTATTTATTCAAATTAAATATATATTTTCAATTTATGCAATGATAAATCAAAAATGACTTATAAAACTTTTTATACAAAGCATGCAAAATTTAACATTTACCACCTGAATAACAATTTTTAGCCTGTAAACAAATTATAACTATGTAATAAAATAAAGATGTACAAAAGATAATTCTCAAAATAAGATATTAAAAATATTTTTGTTGTTTCAATGATGCTGAAAATTTTTCTATATACATATGGAAACTATATGCTGAAAATCATAAAATTATTTTACAATTGTTAAATAAAGAATATAAAATTTTGTAAATTTTATTTACTGTTTAATTTATTTTCATAAATTTTAGATTTATAAATTTATTAAGTAAATGATTTTTGATATAGTTTAATATTTTAACTGTTTTTAAAAACTGGTATAAAATAGAAAAGAAAAAAACTTATATTTGTGAATTCATGAATTTGCTACTTAAGAATTGCTAAAGAATGGAATTTTTAATAAGTTTATAAGTTAATTATAACAATTGGAATTTCATATTTCATTATTAGATCAAATTTATAATTATTTATTTTTAAAATACCTTTCCACAGTTGATAAATTCTACAGCTGTTTCTCTGAAGAAAAAATACACAAATTCACCATGATGAAGTGATCGAACAAAATTTGGAGCTACAGTAAGAAAATACAATTTGTGTATTTGCTCATAGGACTCCAGAATAGGTGTTCCCATTATGTAACAGAACTGCTTTTAAACTTTTAACTTTAAGAATCAATGAATATATGCCAATCTGTTGGACTGTCGGCTTGTTCTAATGCTAAAAATAAATTGTCTGCATTACTACATTACTACAGTAAACTATATTGTCACTAGACAAAAAATTTTTCAAATTTTGCTTATCCATGTCTAAACAATGTTACTTTTACATTTTTATTCAAAAAATTCCAACCTTGAAACCAAGACCTTAGTAATTCTGCTTTGTACTTTTGAGAGATTAAGGTCCCATACTAAATCATTTAGTTCATCTTGAGTGGTGAGATGTAGTGTCATTAAAGGCACAAGATCAGGATCATTCTCATCAGTTTTTTATTGTTGTTGGGTTGGCTATCTGCATTATCATCATTAAGTGTCCAAGTTGTTGGTGAGGATAGAAATTGGAAAATTATCATTATATGGTACTGGTCTTAAAGCAGAGTCTAAATTTGGATAGTTAATTTTATGTTTTGATTTGGAAGAGAAGCCTTGCATACATATAAGACAAAAATAACAGTCTAATATGATCTTTCTCTTCTCTTCATATCATGGGAACTGCAAATGGCATTGATGTTCTTGTTCCTTGCAGCCAATTTCTTAAATTTCTTGAACATGTTCTGTAACATATTTTAGAAATCTAAGATGTTTTCCTTAATCTTCCATTTGGCAGCCAAAATACAGCTCATAGGCTTTCTTCACAATAGATGCGAGTTTTTTTTTTTTAGTGATTTCAATGTTAGTTCACTACAGACATAAAATATATTGCAACTATTTACACATTTTCTAGACAGTTTTGTAACTATATTTATCCAAAAATTGCAGTTAAATAAATTCACAAATAAAAATAAGAACAATGTTTATTTCAACAATATTAATGCTGTTACTGTTAATGAGAATACCAATTCTAGAAATTTCTATTGCTTCTATGGGGTTTTAACATAAGCATTGCCATCTAATAGCAATTCACAATATTACATTTGAGTTTTTGAGATTGACAAATTTAAGAATTTATTCAAAAAATACTTAAATTTGTCAATCTCAAAATGTTGAGCAGTGTTGTTAACATTTATAACATTTTGCCTCGGATACTGCTTACCATTTTGATAAGATATCGCGTAGTTTCAACAACATGATCGTAGAGCTTTTATAAACATATTTATATACAACATATAACATATTTAATAACATATGTTATTATATATTATACAAGTATGTTGA
This sequence comes from Olivierus martensii, assembly GCA_000484575.1. NCBI lineage: Eukaryota > Metazoa > Arthropoda > Arachnida > Scorpiones > Buthidae > Olivierus > Olivierus martensii. The sequence continues at coordinate 62,015 of AYEL01027292.1, read as the reverse complement.
GCAGCATTATTATATAAAGGATTATATCTATTAAATTATAATATATCAGGTTTATGATTATGTTCAGTAATTTATAATGTAAAGATAACAATTTTAAAAATTACATTAAACCAAAGCATTTTTAATCTACAATATATTTTTAATTATTCAACTTAATGTTTAACTTGTTCACTGCCTTTGCTGTGGTAAGACGGCAAGATGGCAGAACAAAAAAATGATAAAAAACAATAAAAAGCGATATAAATAAAATTCAATCCCAAATTATACAGTGGAGCTATTGTGGAGCAGTTTTTGTGTTTATTGGTTGAAAATATGTGCCTCTGATGATGGGTCCTAAATTTTCCAATTGCTGAAATTTCTTTTTTAATTCCATTCTAAAGATAGAAAATGTGAATGAATTGTATTTGTAGAATTTGGATTATTTTTCATCAAATCTTATCGATTTTGCTTTCTATTCTATCATATTTTAGTAATCTTATTTGATTTTGGGGTGAGATAAATTTATTTTTGAAATTTTAAGCAAAATATGGAATTTTACTATGATGAACTGTAAAAATTCATAAAATTGAAAAATTTTGCCAATAATACAAAAATTTTGGTTAATTCTGTTAAAATAAATATAATACAAAAATTTTGGTTAATTCTGTTAAAATATAGAATATTTTTACTTATTTGGTCTTTTATTGAAATATAGAATATTTTTACTTATTTGGTCATTTATTACTTTACTTTTAACAGATAATTTTGTAAAATATGAGAAAATCATAATGTAAACAACCCTAGGCAATAAAAAGGGCGTAGCACTTTAATTGTTTTATGACAGCCAGTCGTTTCGTGGGAAATTGCATTTATTTTTGATTGATAGTTTTTTGATGTTGCAAGATGTTTGATGTGACAACTGACACATTGCCTTTCTGAACTGCGTCAGCCTTGTCTGCGTCACGTTTTGCCTCAGATCTTCTAAAATTTCAGTATAAGGAGCAAATGTGCAGGAAGTTAGGTGCCTAAATTTGAGGCTACATTCAAACATAGTCACATTCTTCTATGGGACCTGCAGACTATATGAACAGGCTTTTGGCCTACCTGCGGTCTGTGGAATGAGCGAGGATAGGTAATGAGAAATTTTCCGGCAAACCGATTCAGAGACTATACTTGGTAACAAACAACTTCCTTTATGAGAGAGAGAGAGAGAGAGAGAGGGTTTATATTGGTAACAGTAGTTTCACCACTCAGTGGGAGTTCGCGGATATCGATTTCCTAGTTACAAATAAATTTCCATGAATAGTCGAATATACAAGTATGGAATCCATGAATAATGAGAATTGACTATATCTAAATGTCCCAATTAATGCTGTTTCAATATAACACGATTTTTTTCAAATCCTATATTATTTATTTATTTCACTTTGGCATGATTTTTTAAACTGTTATACTCACATAAATTCAAAATCACACTAATTTGTTGCTTTGATACTCCAATGCCATCTCGCAATGCATTTGATATCAATTCAGTGCAATACATATGAAAGTCTGCTGCAGTCACAGTTCATATTTATGATCATTCATCAACGTTATTTTACAGTTAAAGTTTAGCCACTATTACGGAAAGTATGGATCAATTTATGCAAAATGATCCAAATTTTGATAGAAGTTCAAAGGTAAGAAGAAGTGTCATGGATGCAATGTCTTGCTATATTCAGTTGCTTGTTGAACGAAAGAGGAAAAGACAAACGATTTTTCATAAGACGATTCTTAATGAAAAAAACAAAAAAGTATCAAATGAGGAAGAACCTTCCTTATCATAAACAAATTATTTACTTGAATATTTTTGATTTTTATGAATGATTTATGAATACAAAATGGTATTAGCAATAAAAATGTCTATAATTAATGTAATACAATAGTAATAATGCATGTTACAAAATAAAAAAAAGGTACGTATATTTTTTTTATTCACTGTCCCGTTTCACCTACAGTAAATCCTTGCAGAATGCAATTTTGCACATACGGGTTATCTTAATTGTTTCCATTTAATTTGTCCAATGCTAAAATTTCATTCAAATGTGATATGCTGATGAGCACGTGGGTATCTGCAACTGTACCCATGCGTGCATCTGGCAACCCTGCTTGACTCTGCCCACAAGCTGAGTGACCTAGGCCGAGTTGTGATAATTTCACTCATGTTAGCAGAGCTGTAATCATGTATTTATAAGTGTTTATCTTTTTCTCCTTTTGCATTTGTATTTCTTTTAATTTCAAAAATTCAACATGACATTTAAGAGGAAAAATGAAAATGATAAAGCAACAAAAAGACACAAAGTTTTGACATTTTCTCAGAAAATTGAAATTTTAGATAAGTTGAAAAATGATACACGTGTTTCATTACTTGCAAGAGAACAAGCTATAAATGAATCAAGCATAAGAACACTTTATGAGAGGCATTGAAAAACTCTGTGCTCCTTACCACAAAACTTTTAAAGAGTTGTGTCAGTCATTGTCCCAAGTAAAAATCAACAGCTTTTAAAAAATGTGTCATCATTTATTAAGCATTAAAAAAATCCTTTCAATTCACATTACAACAATATTTAGATTTGCTTAAATTATACATACTTTCTTAATTTTAACTATACTAACACATTTTTCCATAAAAAGTTAACTTTGCAGAATGCGATTTTGCTGTAAGCGTAATGTATTAATGACATAACCCCTGCGTTCGGCAAGGGTTTACTATATTCCCACACAAAAAAATAATAAATAAATTTAAAAAATATATATAGGAACAATTAACTTGTTTCTTAGATAAAATTTATTTAATAAAAATAGAAAATTAAAACAATTATGTTGACAAAAAATTTTGACTTTTCATTCATCACACAAAAAATTTAGTTTTAGTTTACTCAATATTTTAAATTATATTTTCAAACAGTAATTTATTCCTTGAAATTTATTTAAATATAAAAATAAAAAAATTTTTTTATTTTTTTGTTACAATTAAGCAAAACATATTAATATTTCATATAATTTAGAACTTGCTACTTATTCAAAAAAATAATTTACATATGGCACTTAATTATTTAATTTTTTCATAAAAAATAACTAAATATAAGTTTTCCTTTTTTCCTTTTTTTTTGTAAATTAAAATGTCAACAATAAGATATTACTGAATAAAACTTCTTAATTATATATATTATAATATGTAAAAAAAAAATTTTCTTACCATTTAAATATTTAAAATTGTACTGCTCTGTTCTTAATGGTTCCCTATATATTAAAGGGTCAGCACCCGTGAACTGTGCTACTGTGGCCACATACAAATCTCCGTCTAAAAAATTATTCATTTAATAAAATTATATGATCATGAATAATGTGTAACAATTAAGTTCTAAAATGTTGCATTTATAACAAAAGAATTACATCATTGAAACATCAATTAAATATAAAAAATGCATCAAAATCACAAAACAAAAGGCTTCATAAATAATAAATCAAATCTTTCAACTATTAATATAAAAAACATCACATTTTATTTCACTTATTTCACCTCATCAGTTTCATTATTTAATATTTATTATCTGTCAGAATTTTTATTCCTATAAAAAAAATTCTTAAATCATCTATAGAAAAACACAACTCAATATAAAATACAGTAATTTCATGATAATTTGCAGTTAAGAAAAATTATAAAACTCAGTGATGCCAACATAAAAAAATTTATTTTATTTATAAATAGAATTATTTCTAATTATAACAACAATTAAACAAGTTTTTTGAATATAAAAGATCTTTTCATCACAGTAATAATCAGATCTTTTCATGACAGTTCTTATAGATAAATTCAGTGTATTAAATTAATGAAATATAACTATCTATTATCTGATTATACAGGATTAAAGACATGCTGAATTACAATATAACAAATGAAAACTTATTAAGAACTGAAGTAATCTATATATTATTAAAAATAATCTGTATCTGCATATAAATATTGTAAAATATTATAAATGGTAATCATTAATTCATAAATAATTTTGCAATATTTCAAAATCAACACCAAAAATTTATTATGCATTGATTCTCATAAAATTATAAATATAAAACTAATAAAATACAAAATCTGTTAGATTGTAGTGTCATTATTTAATGGAATTCACTTATTGTATTTAAAATGTAAATAAAGTTTTTATTAATATAAAAACACAAAATTACTTAAATAATATTCTTAGACTAATAGTAAAAGCTTCAGCTCGTCAGGCAGGGAAACAAACCAATATCAATACAAAATCCGTGTTGATATTGGTTTGTTTCCCTGCCTGACGAGCTGAAGCTTTTACTATTAGTATACGAAAGTAATGGAGCAGCATAATATTATATTAGATAATATTCTTAGATTATGTCTACATTCAAAATTTGAAATCTTTAATTCTTTACATCATTTTACAAGAAGTTGGCATCTCTGAAACTGCATTTATCATTTTTATTATTATTATCAATACAAGAAAGTTTTTAAAATAGATATTAACAAGTGTTAAAATTATAAACATAAATTTTTAAAAAAGTGAGTTATTGCAAAAAGTACAGTACAGTGCAGTGCAAGTAACAAACCATCAGTGCACAACCAGAATATGCAGGCAATGCAGATTAATATTTATACATTAGAATATATATATATTATATATAACATTCAGTATACAGAGAAAGTGGCAAGGATTTCATGCCACAAAACAAACAGGCACATCAGCAACTAGAATTCTACACTACCTGTCCTTTCCTTCAGTGTTCCTGGGATGCAGAATAAGGATATATTCAATTTTACTAATAAAATCTACAAAGTTATTTAGCAACTTTATATTAAAGAAAAAACACTTATATTTAAAATTAGGAAATAAATGGACAAAAACTTTTCAATAACTGACAAAATTCATTTTGAACATAATAAAAGAATTCATTTTATTTAAAATAAAAATATAACTTTGAATATTCATATTCTTTCATATCCAGAGGGAAAGAGGAGGAATGGAGCAAATTTGAGTATGAAAACTACTAGAAGATATTTCCTTTTTGCTTATATATATATATATACTAAAGCTTATTCTATGATTCAGTTCATCATGTAATATTTGGCATCAAAAAATGACAAAAACAATTTCTATTTATAAAAATAAATTCTCTTAATATTCTTTCTCTTTTGGAAGAAATCAATAATACTGGAAACATATTACTTTTATGAAAATGTCTTCAAATGAATGAATTTTTTATCAACAAATTTAAACTTACAATCTAATATACTGTAATTTTTTATATTTCCCTAATTTATTTTTCCTTCCCTTTTATGCTGATAAAGGAAAAGTATATATATATATATCTAATTTTTTTCCATAATAAAAATCTATATTATTCTCCATGTTTAAATTCTCAAGTTCTTTATATAAAATCTATTTTTATATATAAATCAAATAAATACATAACTAAATAAATGAAGTTTCATAAATAATTTTTCATTATATATGTTATAAGAAGAATACAAAATTAATATGTTAAAAACTATGCTGCAGAACTTGATCCGAGATTCAGGTAATCTTATTCTGTTAATATTATCGAACTATAAATCATATTTTAAAATTTGATAAATATAAATTTTTCAGATTCAAATATATAGATAATCCAAGTGGAAAATATATCTATTCCATATTCGGTTTAGTAAACAATCCAGAAATTATTGGCAACTATTAAAAACTGAGCAAAATTCAACATCTGTAATACACTGTAAGTATACTATAGCATAAAAAAACTATACAGAAATATTTTCTAGCATTAAAAAGTTTTATATCTTTCTAAATTTTATTTCTTGAATTTTAATATATTATGGTAAAATTCGTTTAACTGCTTAAGTTAGCTAGTTAAGTTCAAACTTTTAACGCTTACTGCCAATAACGCTATTTAAGGTGTGAATTAATATATTTATGCAGTAATTGGTTGAAAACATGCGTAAATATTATGATAAAAATTACATTGAATATCAATAACAGATACATCTGTTTTCTACAGTTAAATTTAAAAGATGATGTGTTAATTGTAAAAATTTTACAAAAAATAAATAGAGAGTTAAATACATCTGTTTTCTACAGTTAAATTTAAAAGATGATGTGTTAATTGTAAAAATTTTACAATAAATAATTAGAGAGTATTACTGTATATCAATTTCTTTCAAATCGTACGAATATCGATCATTTTCAATAAATTGGTTATCTATTGTGATCTAATTACGTAAGAGAGCTTTTAATAATCAGTTAATATATTGTATATGTGAGTTATTCGTGAAAATAGACGAATAAACTTAGTTTTTATACTGTTTTACAATATTCGTTCTATCTTGTAGTGAAAATTATCGAAAATTCCAACATTATAACAAAAAAATGTATGAATCAAAAATTTATTTATCGAAAAATTGTCAGTTTTTAAGTTATTTATAAAAATGGATTATTAGTTCAAATATAAGAAAAAAGTCATTTATATAAAGTTGCCATATATTTTAACTTTAAAATAAAAATTATAAGACGACTTCTTTACTTGAACCCGCCATCTTATGTTCTAGCATAATTAAGCACTGTCTAGATTTACGATTTATTTTCTGTTAAACAATTTCAGTCTTCTTCATAGAATTTTATAAAATACAGATTTAAACTGAAATTGATATTTATAAAAACGATTTTATTTCGGTTTTAACCAGTTTACAGTAATGTATGAAGAAAGTATATTTTCCGGACACGATGTGAACATGTATTATAATTGCAGCATAAAAATTCAATTATTTTTATAAGCGTAATACTTTTTATTATTGCATTTTAATATAATTGCGATATCTCGAACTCAGAGACTAGACACATACACATACTTGCAAAAATAAACAAAGCAACTCTAAAATTTGAGTGAGAATTTCGAAATTAGGAATACAAATGCCTTTTAGCTAGATGTACAAATAATTAAAATTTCATCGCCAATGAACACACAGGAAGTTTCGAAAGGTCATGAGAAAATCGAATCAGAGGCTAATATAAAAAGCAGCATTCGTAATAACGGATATATCTGACCTGTTCTGTTGTTTCATGGTAATCTATGAAGATGCAGCAGTATGACCAATTAAGGAAATTTGGGAGAGACCGTTTCATACGCTTTGTATTTCTATAGTGGGGGTTTTTAAGGAGCGTATTCTATGATCCGGTACTTGTAAAGTCCAAAGATACCGAACTAAAGAATTTCAGCCTGTACTATATTGCATATATAACATGAGTTAACATTAAAAATATATCTTTTAATTACTTAAAAATTTCTTCAATAACCAATGATTATTCTTTAATTTTTTAATGCATAAAAAAATAAGCATTATACAATTACAGTAATAGGTTATTAATAAAATTGTTTCAATAAATTATCTAAATAATTATTTTGATAATTGTAAAAATATATCACAAATACATCTTTTCTCAAGATTTTAATTATATAATATTAGGATATACTTTCTATTCATGAAACGATTCTAAAATAATGCATAAAATTTTTTGATATATCTGCTTTTTTGCCGAATAATAATTAAAAATTTCATTTTAATATAAATAAAATTCTATATAAAACTTGTCTATAACACATATCACTAAATTAGAAATATTATATATATAATTTAAACTTAGTATCATCATAGAATTGAAATTTTCAAAAATCTCCAAATTAATATAAAATCAAATTTTTAATTCTTATCTCTAACAAAATCTTCATTGTGCCATTAATTTCTATTTAGTCCAGTGAGTAGTGCAATAAACTTTCATTAAAATTGATATTTTATAATTTTATTATTTATATTACAGATCCTGATAAAGTGATAGTCAGAGAAGAAGGTACATATATTTTTTGGTATAAGATGATTAATATTTAATAATAATCAAATCTTTTACTAAAAATATGTTTTCAATTAAAAATTAATTTAAAAAAAAAATATTGATATTTATGTAATAATATAAATTTATAAATGAATTACAGAATGTCTTTTAATATGTACTGTAGTTTTAATGAATAAACCGTTGAATTATAGTATAAAAATTCATTATAATAATTTGTAATTTTCTGTCACGATGAAACCTCATGGAAAGTTTTTGAGGAATATTGTGTTTATGACTAGCAAGCATAACAAACGGAGAAATGGAAAATGGATAGTCGTTAAAGTCGAAAGACTTTAAATTGCATACTACAAGGCAACAGTAAATTTATGATACAAATTGAATTGAAAGTTCTTGAGATAGCTGTATGCTAGGCATCTATCTGGAAGTTTAAAAATAAAATCTATAATTAAAATGAATAAAATTTAATAAACATTAACATTGATCTTAACTTGTTTATTCATTCCTGTGAATAAAATTTTCGGAGATTAAGATTTTTCGCGTATAGATAATAATTTAATCTATGTATATGTCATGCGAAATTTTGAAAGAAAAATTATATAAAAGAACACATCATTATGCATTTTATATAGATTGAAATTTTCCCAATAAAATACAAAATTTTTTAGCTAATTATGTTTTTAAAATTTAATTTTTCCCCTTAGCCGGATGACCGCGTAGTAAATCTGTGGTTTACTGTCCTGGACCGGGTTGATTTTTTAGCTAATTATGTTTTTAAAATTTAATTTTTCCCCTTAGCCGGATGACCGCGTGGTAAATCTGTGGTTTACTGTCCTGGACCTGGTTTACAAATCCGACTCCCACATCTCCAGTTTTCTAGGCGGGGTCCGGGCCCTGCCGTTAAACACAATTCTTCAACCATCTGGTTGACCCCATCATTGGTATTGACCAGTCTGTGATGGGGCTCTATAAGTGGCCGCCGCCAGATACAGTATATCCCACGAGAATATGGCGGCTTAATCAAACTAACCTCATCTAATTTTTCTCCTAAAACACTCTTTTCAAAATCAAGAAACATATTTCTATAATCCTTAAATTATTTTTGTAGGCATATAAATTTTCAGGTTAAAATCTGATATAAATCTGTTTAAAAATAGGAAAAGAAAAATAATTTTCCAAATCAATCGATCAAATATTTGCTTATTTTTAAAAACCATTTTAATATGTTTATCATTAATGCATATTAAGTTTTATGAAGGAGTTGGAGATTTAAAAAGTGGAGAATCAAATAGGAGAATTTGTGTATGACTCCACATCCTTCCAGTTCTTATCGGTTGGATGGATGGCCGCGATGGAAATGTACTGGGGTTCCGCCTTAGAAGATGTGTATTTAGGGCCGGGACGATTACTTGTAGTGCCTCAGGCACTACAATTAATCGGCCCGGCCCTAAATGGCGCCTTTTAAAAATTTTTGAAAAACTCTAAGTAATGAATAATAATCTACTTAAAGAGCGTTTTTCATTTCTTGAGGAAAAGACAGTGTGGTCCACACTTTCTTTCCACCTCATATAAAAATATAATAAAGACAATTTGCGGTGCAATAAATGACAAAACTAAAATTATAATAAATCTTTAAGTTGTATACTGTAGCCTTCCACCTGAATATGTATAAATATAAATGGTATCCAAAACGCTTAACAACACATTCCAAACAGAGGTTACTAGGTGACGAGAAATTACAATGACTACTACAGGCCGATAATATTCATAATGGGTTAGTAATCAGAAGATGGAATTCAATGCATGGTTCGGATCTCTCTCGAAAAGTCTCGAAGTATGGGATTCGGGAATTGAATCCGGATTCTCCGAATGGAAACACGACATGCTTGGACTGCGGTCATTCATAAGGCATTCAAAATCAGGATCAAATTTGATTCCTTATTTGTTTCTGTGGAAAATATAAAAATATAATAAAGACAATTTGCGGTGCAATAAATGACAAAACTAAAATTATAATAAAGTATAATAAAGTAGGCTACATTATTACATAAATTACACATTAATAAAGTAATATAATTTTTTAAATCTATTTGATTCTTATAATGTAAATTTAACAGTAGCAAAAATACTGAAATAATTAAATAAATTTTATATTCTTAGGATTTTTTTAAATCATTATATCCACAAAAAATACTTTATAAAAATTAAATTCATTAATACTTATATAATAACAATCGTAAAAGAAAAAGTATTATTGAAATAAAGTCAATATTTGAATTTTCACTGCATTAAAAGATTTCAAAGATTAAGTAAAAATATAACATTCTAAAATGTGTGATAATTAGACTAAAATTAAACTTGTAAAATAAATTTAATTTATTATCCCAATGTGTAATAACCTTTCTTGAAAAATTACAGTTTTCAATACTTTGAATATTAATGATTTGAAAATAAAATTTAAAGTTTAATTTCTTGCTGATTTATTGTTTATATTTAATCCAATCACTATTTATCAGGTAAAGTTTACTGAAAATCTTTACTATTATTCTGTTCTCGTAAAAGAAAACTTATAGAGCCTTCATAAATATTAACAATTTTCATTAATGTTCATTACTGTATGATTAATAAATGTTGGTGTATTAAATTCTATTCCGCCATCCCATGAGAACTGAAAGAAAGGTATTAACAACAGAGTATCAAATAATAGAAGAGATTAATCCAGGGTATTTATTCAAAGTTATTTTATGAAAGGAAACAATGGAGGGTGAATATAATGTGCTCTATTGTTTCAGATTGGTTTAATTTCATTTAAAATTAAGGTAAATTATTTTAAATTTAATCCTTTGTTATTAAATATTCCTTTAAATTTGGTCAATGTAAGAAATCATATGAAAAATGACTAAATAATAATAATAATAATAATAATAATAATAATAATAATAATATAAATGATTTACCTGCAAATATTGCAGTACTGTTGTGAGATGGGTCATAGGGACACAGTCCCTCTCCAGAATTTTCTTTTATCTTTTTATAATCTGTCGTCTATATTAGAAAGAATAAATTTAAATTTAACATTCATAACATCTTTCTAAAAAAGCACAATATGTGTTAATGATGCTCAATTCTTTATATCATACAAAACTATTTTTTTTTATCAGTGCTGAAGTTGTTAATGTAATTGTAAAATGCAGGAATAATCTTTTCCTTAATGTTTAGAAACATTAATGTCATTCTTTCCTTTCCCAATCTAAATTATATGATTATATGCAATTGTTCCTTGTGGAAAAATGTGAAATTTTCAAAAAAGTCTAATACTTGTATCACAAAAAAAAAGACACATTCCTTTTTTTACTTAAAAATTATTAAATACTATTAAATTTATATTTTTATTTTTTTAATATAATGTAATTTCTAAAAAATAAATGAAAAAAATACCAAACATCAAGCTAATAGAAAAGCATCTCTTATAAATTAAATCTGTTATGTTTAGGAAAAAACTTGAATTTTACGTGTCTTATAATAAAGATCATCACAAATTAAATTATTTAACTTCAGTGTATAATATAGACAGTCAATGACAATTTTACAATTTTCATCATGAAAAAAGTTCATATTACAAACCAAAAATTTTTATATTCACTACATGTAAATATATTTTATGTGAAACATTATTAAAATATTAAATTTTATCTCTTGTTCTTATCTTCAAAATTGTTTTTAGTTTCTCAGTAACAATGCTTAAATTTCTGATCTATTCAAAAAAACTTTTTTTTGAAAAAATTTAATTTTACAAATAATATGAATTTTATTCTTTATTTAAAACTTTAAATGAAATATATTATTTATTTCATATATATATATTCAATATATACATCAATGATATGAAATATATAGTGGCCTCTCCAACCTATAACAAAAAATAAGATTGAGATAATTTTGGAAATATATATTGAGATTTTGAGTAGCTCTAATGATGAATTTTTTGTTTTAGATAGGCAGCAATAATTTGCATAATTAAAAAATTTAGTATAGAAAAATTATGAAAACAAACTTTTTTTAAAATGAAATAATGTGTTCTTACAACTATATATAGTATATAAAATCTGTGCATCATTACAACATAATATGCTGGATTCTTAATTAAAATGTTAAAAATAAAAATAAAATATCACTATTTAAACTTTGCTAGTAGCAATATCTTATTTATACAAAATGTTTTAATTTAAAGTTTCTAAAATTAATAAGGTAATATTTTATTTCTATTTTATATACAAACAAATGATTTAATTATTATAAACAAGTTACATATTTATTTTTATATTAAACAAACATCTTGGCTGATTTTTCAAGTTTATTTAATATAAATTAAATATTGACTTTATTTATTAATCACTAGTCAGATTAAATATCCAAATACACATTCTGTTTATGATTAAAATGCAACATATTAAACAAATTAAAATTGTATTAGAACTTTTCCCTTTGTCTACAGAGAAACATATATTTCTCAAGAAAATATTCTTTTAATTACTTTACACAACTTTTATAAATTTTTAATATGGAAAATAAATTTAGCTGCTAAACATTATACATATATTAAAATACATTTTCTTGTTATATATTTAATCATAATTCATTTGATTTATTATTGATATTCTAATTATTTTGTGGATATATAAACTCTGAAAATGATTTTTAATAGCTTATGAATTAATATAAACAATAAACTACTTAAAATGTTTGTGTCTTATGTTGTATTGTTAAAATTAATCCAAAATATGATCACTGTTAATTCTGCCTAGTTTATAATTAAAAATAAGTTAATACATTAAATTTTACTTACTCCTTGTTTGTAATGCCTACACAACGGTTTGAAGGCATTAGTGCCACATACAAGAATAGTATCTTCTGATATTTTTGCAAGAACACGTATGTAATTTTGGCATTCATCCTATATTAAAACATAAATAATATATAATTTGAAAATTCAAAAAACTACAATAGAATGATTAAATTTTCATCATAAACATTCAATTTGAATTTATTTTCCTTTTGATTTATTTCTTCTACATGTTTGTAAAAAAACAGAAATATAATTTAAATGAATACATTAATTCAACTTTTCTCTCTTTCAAAAATGATCAGTGGGTCCATTTTCTACAATATAACCTGACAAATATCTAAAGGCCAAAGGCAGATTGAGAAGCAATAGCATATAATCACATAGTCTGCATTATTTCCCTGCAGCCATTCCATTCTGTACTGTAGAGAAAAGATATCTTTGGCGACTTCCAATTGCATACTGACATTTATTACTCAGCAGATTACCACCATGTTTACAAACCTCTTGCAAACAGGGCAGAAATGAAATGTAATAGCAACCTAATTTAAATCCTTTTCTCAAAGGAATTGATATAATCAAACTGAAAATACTATTAAATTAAAGTATAAATCTTCATTTGCAAAATACTCTTCATTTCCATCATTCTTCTTACATATTGTTTAGAGTTATAAATAATAATTATATTTATAAAATTATTCTTCCTGAGAACAAATCAAATCTTGTATAAAATATATACAGTATAACAATAGGTTGAAAATACAAGTGCAAGTTTAATTGATATGCAATAGTAAATGATTTCTTTTGTTATTTCAATATTATTTATCATCAATCATCAACATATGTATAAAAAGAATAATATATATAAACATATATACATAAATAAATATTTGGATTTAATCTTAGCAAAATATAATAGATGAGTAACTTTATTTTAACAGAAATTGAGAAAAATTGAATTTCACAATTTGGAAAAGAATATCTGTATCAAAACTGGAAATTAATACTGTACAAAAATGTATATAAGAAAGACAAAGCTGTTAAGAAAAACATCCAAGAGAAATGTTAAAACATGGAGATGAAAGATAAAACAGAAAGTGGATGGAGAGATGTGGCTAACGACTTGTCACGTGTATGCTTGTGTATATAAATAGTAGGACAAGCAAACTGGGGGAGATAAGGCACGCAGCAGAGAAGCAAAGCAGGGTAACTCAGATAAGACACGAATTCAAGTACAGACGTGCAATGCACAAAAAAATGATAATAATAAAATACCAAACAGGTAGAAAAATGGCAATACTGATAAATAACAAACATTCGTGCAAATATTCCCAATTTACATGTGAATATAGTGCATATGCAAACAATGCACAACAATTTCAAATTTTGCTTCACTGTTTCCAACTGGTGAAGCATAAAGGTGTTATTAGAAATCAGGTGTAGACATGTTTACTCTTATAATACTTTGCTCTGAATAGATCAACTAATGCATAAAATTGAAGATCTATTTACAGTTCGTTAGCTTATAAATACATAAATCATGTATAATTATAATAATATAACAACTTACAATATATTCCAATGTATTATAAAATAGGAAAAGGAAAACTGAAGTTAAATATAACAGTATTTAAAATTTCTGCATGGAAATAAAGACTGTGAATATCACACAGATAAAATTACAAAATAATTATAAAATTTAGCAGAATATAAAATTTCAATAGCATAATCATTTTATTTCATTTTAAATTATTATTATTTTATAAAATCCAATTATAAAAGTTTGTTAGAAATTGTAACAAATTATTTAATTATTCAAAAATTCTAAATTACTAAATATCAACAATTTTTTTTTTATTTAAAATAAACTCTAAAATCATACTCACTTCTGATTTTCCTTTAACTTTGCACATAGTAATATCATTTTCACCTGCATACCATTCCAATCTCTGAAAATAAATTTGTATTTTAAATAAAATCTACATAATTAATTATCATGAGAGGAAAATAATTTTAAATAGAATAAATATATCATTTAATATGTCCTAGAGCCTTTCATTATGATTTTATATGGCTGTGTTCTTCTTTTACATAGAGATGGCAGGTATGAGGGGAAAGCATACCCTATAATCCTAAGATCAGTGATAACATATCAGTTTAATGTTATATGTTCTGTATTATTCTCATCTCTGCTTACCAGAGGATGAGATCAATTGGAATAAATTGCCTAATGCTTACATAAAGGAGGAGATGTGAAGATATTGCAATGTAAGATAGAAAGAAAAAAAAATAGGTATGTTATTGAGATACTGGACATGTGAAAGGCATAAGCAATTGAAGAGGGAAAGCTCAGGTGATGAAAGAAAAAAATTAAAGAATTTAAGGATAAGTATTTGTGAAGAGGGAAAAGTAAGGTGTGAAAAGGAAAAAAAATCTAGACTTTAATGAAGATGGAAGCTAGAGAAAGATTCTACAGAATAATACAGAGGGGCGAAATATATATAAAAAGTATATAAAAGAGATTATATCTTGATAATCAATGAATTTGCAGAAGGTGCACTAAATACAAAGAAAGGTTATCTGTTTAATCTAATTAATTCAGAGGGAAACATAAGATTTATAATTCACACGCTGCTTTTATTCGTTTTACATTACATACAATTTAAGCATAATAAGTGTGGACAAACTTTAGCTACATCGAAATTCTCGCAGTTGTGTAATTTTCAAAAAATAAATGTATTATCCTATTGATCAAATGGAGCTTGATTGATAACGTTACGATTGCGAGAGCCGCCAACGTCCTGATATAAAGTAACTGGATCCGTTGCGCGGCAACGCTAGGTGCAAACCACGCAATTCAAGGGTGGACAGTCCAAGTGATTGCACTCGGAGGGGCTTGTTTACGTTCTTTAGACGCCTGACCTAAATGTTTTCATGGCGAAAAATGTAAAAATATTATGTAATCCGTAGTATTTATAAAAACATATTTACTTTAAAACTTTACTTTGTTGTATTTTACGAAAAAGCTTCGGTTTATACACGCGTCTGTGTATAAGACATCTTTTTGCATTCTTATCTTTTTTTTTTTAAATTCTACGACATGCATGCAAATTAACCAATAAACGCCGCAAAGTCGGTACTTTACTTGATACAGTAATAAGTATTCAACTACAGAAACCAACTTATCACGATAAATCAAGACGAGTGCGAGTACTTACGCGATTCAACACATTAAATTTATGCCCGGACCGTGACGCAAACTTAAAAACATCTCGTTAATTAGCGATATTCCACACCTTCGGATGTTAGACGGCGTTATTTAGCGCAGCGAGACCACCGTCTGGGCGTCCAAGACGAGAAAAAAAAAAAATCGAGTAAAAACGAACAAAAATCCCCGGCAGCACGGCGACTCTCTCTATCTGCAGAAAGAGAGAAAAGCAAGCAATAAATCAGTCGCTTCTGTATTCTCTCCATTGTGCCCGTGGCTGATGAGGTGCTGTGTATTCATGGGGTATAGACGACAGTACAAGAAAGGCACTGCAGCGCAAAACTAACGATGATTGCCGGTTTAATTTTGCCAGTTGCGATAAGAGCCCAGGGTTTTAGTTTTGCACGGTAGCAAAGGGTTAGAAATGGGGGAAATACTGTTTTACCGTATCAGACGTCGCTTTAATCGCGTCTGGTTATCGCTAGCGACATCATTCAATCGCCTTTCCCCCTTCCAATCCCCACACCTTGCACTTTTCGTTGCACACAAGAAAGAATTGCGTAACAGGCGTAACTTTATCTTAAAATTGATGGATAAAGCCACTCGTATTGTCGAGATAAAACTAGATAAGTAGGTACAAGGAAAAACGCGACAGCTGCTTACCTTCTTCTCTTGTAATGTCCCAATGCTAATGTTGTAAACTATATTCCTAAAAAAAGGAAAAAAAAAGTTCATTTAATAAATAGCCATTTTAACGTCCAGATTTTCTTTTTAACTTTTGTTAGTTAACAAACGGCAGAGACAGATATTACTTTATCACATTTTTTTCAAGTTTAAGGAAAACAAAACGAATGGTTTCTCTATCGTAAATGGTATAAAGTCAAAATAAACAAAATATTGTCTAGAAAGCAGAACCGTTTCTAAACCATAAAACCGGTCGAGATATCCAAAAATAGATTTTTTTGAAAGTCAAATGTTGATCGACTCCCGATTGCAGTTGATTTATCTTTAAAAGTGTAAAGGAAATATATATACAGTATATATGTCGTAAATGCAAAAGAAGGATGATGCAAGTATAGATAGGCTTATAGATACGTTTAAGAGCTTACGCATAAAGTTATCTTCTTTCTTTGCATTTTTACCGTGGCAGAACCTCACAGTTTTAAAAATATATAAAAAAATATATCATTTTTTGTTACGACAAATTTTACACGATTTAAGCTTATATTTATTCACGCGAGAAGAGGAAAAAAAATAAGCAAAAGTTGTTTAAAAAACATATCTACGGAAACCATACGAGATACAGAAACCTGAACAAAACAATTCGTTTTATCTCCAGCAGGCATATAATTCTCGGAAAAAACCTGGCCGGTAGTTAAATTGGATAATGTTGTAATGGTTTTTAGTGTACTTCTACTTACCTGGCACCGATTAATACGTGATCTCCATCTTGTTCTAGTAATTTGAAGTGATCCACGTGAGTTTGGTTACCGACGAATTTCATTACATCGTCTTCTGCTGCAAAAGTTATATAAACATTTACGTTAATATGAAAAGTTTAATTATAAATAAACAAAATTGTTAATCTTTACGCGTGAATTCACTTTTTTCCGATCGCTTTAAAACCGTGAATTTACACTCCATAGTTAAGCAAATGGAATGCAGGGTTTTCTGTATGGTGCAATCAGTGCAATGGCCACCACCTGCAGTTACAGAGTGGGGAGAAAAAGAGACTTCTCCTGGCATTTATCTTCGAATACTTCATATATCAATGGAAAAGGCACACGATTGACAAACTCTGACTTCGATACGATTCTCCAAACGGCAACAGGAATACAAAAATTGGAAGATCTAATACTAACACTCCGTTCTAAAGATGGCGTGTTTGGAATGTCTAATAATGCTGACGAGTAAAAATAGTTTTTAATCGTTATTCCGAAGCGTTACGACAACCGAATGGTTATCTTTAGAAAAACGTTGCAAGTCACTGTATGTTAGTAATGCTTGCAGCATTTCATCCAGTGTAGAAATCATTAACATCCGAAATTACTCTTACGAGTTGCAACACGTAATAATTTTTTTTTTTTTTTTATGTTTAAAGATATGTCTGATGCTTACGAACTGTCAGGAATTAACAACGTTCGTCTTGGCAGCCATCCATTCACAAGTCATCTGTTTATCTTTTTTTTTTTTCCCTTTACGCACACAACCCCAATTATAATACTGATATGCATTTGTTAAGTACAAAAATGCTAGTAATTTAGTTAAAAACACTCGTTAAAAATGCATCTTCGATTCCTTCCATAACAAGTGATTAAATTTGAGAAAGAGGTGTAGGAGTGATATCACCGATACAAAGACATTCCCCCCTTAACGCGGAAACGGGAGGTGAAGAGTGAGAGAGCGAGAGAGGGAAGAAAAAATCATCCGACCTCGAGCAAGACCAATAATTAACCAAAGATAGCGAAAAAGGTGAACAACCCAAGTGCATCTGTCCCTAGGGCACGCACAGGAGATAAGGAAACGCATTAAGACCTGGCCAAGCACCCCTAGGGATTTGAAGTGGTTAAATATTTCTGAACTTAGTTTGGACGGTCTCGAGAATGAGAGGTACACACACCGCGGTTCGATATCCGATGAGGAGTGATTCACAATAATTACTTTACGCGGTTTTAGGTAGAAAGGGTATAATGTACGGTCCGTTTCGAATTAAGCCAAGTGTACTTTTGCGGTAGAAAAGTTAAGTGGCTTTTCCTTTTACACTCGCTTTTAAAATTTTCTTCTGGAAAGTAAATTCTGATAGCACGTGTTGGCCTAATTTTTAGTGATCACTTTTAGATATAAACTAACGACCGAACACGACCTTTAACACAGTACACCATACCAGAGTCACCAGATATCTACAGTCACTTTCATCAGAAAGGTTCTAAATTTGTTCTGGAGCGAGATAATTTAATTATAGAATTTTGATGTAGGACTTCGGTCAGAAAGAGTTCTGCCACCTCTTTTTTCCCCTTCCTTTCCTCTCTCTCTTTCTCTCTTCCTTTCAATTAATTCTATTTAAATAGTATAGAAAGGTTAACTTAGAATTGAAAAAGAAAAAAAAACAGATATTTTTTTTTTTATTTATGTCTGGAAAATCTCAAATGCTAATTTGAGAAAAACGAAATTAAAGCGATACGTACTTCCAAGAATTAAATTTTAGAAAAATGGAAAATTCAATTAAGAAATTTTGGGTATTTAAGATTAAAAAAAATACAAGTAGCTTATATATTTGAGTAATTAAATTTCGTAAGATTATAATGAAAAACTGAAGTGAAATTTTGAAGAATTAAAATATGAGGTAAAAAGTACAGTACTTGAATTTTTAAATTTAACTATTAAAACAAAGAACAATTAAATTAGAAAATTCAATGATTTAATGAAAAACTAAAAGGAGGGATAAAAAAAGAGAGAGAAAAAGAGAAGTTTAAGAGGTTAACTTTAGAATTGTTATATTTAAACAATTAAAATTTCCCGAATGCAGAATTAACCTGAAGGAAAGAGAGAAAATGATGGAGGGGAAAAAAAAACGTAACCGACTTAGGAAGAAAAAAAAAAAAAGTCAAATTATAAAATTCAAGAATGTGCGCGAAAATATTTGAGAGAGATAAATTGAGAAATTCAGGGAATTAAAGGTAGGAAAAACGATAAACTGAACTGGGAGAACTAAAAATGCAATTAAATATAGAAGAGAACATAAAAATGAAATTTAAGTAAAAAAGGTGTGATAAATACTCCGGGAAAACAAAATATAACAGTGAAATTTCAGTGGAAATTGCTTTCACTTTTAAAAATAGAAGCCATCACAATGACAATCTTCTTGTAATAGCAATCTATTAAAGACACTTCCCTGGATATTTTACGTCACATACTTCAATTAATAAAGGAAAGATCAAAGGCTAGCAATTAACCAAGTTATTAGTCTAATAGGTTCGTCGTTCTATCCACCTGTTGTACATTCATTACTGCCAATAAGAAAAATCCTGTAATTAATACACACTCAGTTATAATAATTACTTCGGGCAACGATTCTAAAAATTATACTCGACTTCAATTAAAATCCGATATCGTAACAAAATACCTCGAAAAAAAAAATAATAATAATAAAAAACATTTTTTTTAACCTTTCTTTCTTCCCATAACACGAAATTTTGGATCGTAAACACGAGATAATATCAGCCCTTGTGGCCACAACATAAAGTCTCATAAAGTGATTAGGATTTAAAGACCCGGTTCGAGTCTGCTTCGGGCCTTTATCAGTCACTTTCATTTGTCTTGACAAACTGCCGAATAAAAACCGAACAGAAATATGAAAGAAAAAAAAAAGATTAATAATAATAATAAAATAAGTTATCGAAACTTTAAAAATTGATATAAAAGTTTTCGTTTTTCTTCGACCATTTTTATAAAACACGAAATTGTTTTTCCTATGGTAATTTTTTTCTTGTTCGGAACTCTTTGTTATTATAATAGAAAGCACCCAGACTCAATTTTCTATGTTTATTTCGAAGGATCCTATAAAATATATCGCATTTGTCAAGAGATAAAAAGGATAAAAAAAATATCATATTCCATTATAAAACCTCTAAAATCCAGAATGACATTTTCTTTAAAAGAAAAGAACTTTTAAAAAAAAAGAAAATAAATAATAATAAGAATGTTTATAGAACCCTGACATTTTTTTCTTCTTTTTATTTTAAAAAATAAGCAAAAGGAAAAGACAACTGATCCTTTTCTGTTTTTGTTTTCTTTAATAAAAATAATAATAAAAAAAAAATTGATGCTGGTAGATAAAGGTTAGAAAAATAACGAAACGGTTCATAACCACATAATTGGAGTGCGTTATTCAATTTGTGGGTTTATGATTCCAGTCGATATAAATGATCATACATCAAAACAGGTTAAGATTAATGGTAACGAAGAGGAAATACTGCAAAGGTTCCACATGTTCCCAAATCACGAAGAGAGCATCTCTTGGGAAAGAATTCACGTAGGATAAGTCGTGTACTCGTGGGTAAAGATTTCAAGAGGATTTTTTTATTTTTTATTTTTTTCTGGTTTGGGTACAACTGAAATCCCATTAGGGATTTCGGCGGATCACATGGAGGAGATTTTATGTACTTTATTTTACGAATCTCAGATGAGGTGGGTAACTTATGGATTCTATTAATAAAAATCGAAATGACATTTCATTAATTTATGTCTTTAATTCAGAATAACTCACAGTTCTTACAAGTTAGTCCACTTTCACTTTCACAATTTATCGCTCACTATAAACTTTTATTGTCCAAGTCTCGCAATTCAAATAAACTCAACTCACGCTTGCAACTTGCCTACTTATGTTTGAATGCTTTTATTGCCTTTATTTGTATGGAATATTGTTAATTCGTTTCTTTTGTACCATATTCGACGTTAGTTAATGTTTATGTTTCCATTTGGAAAAATAAATTGAAAAAATATAAGCATTAAATTGCCTCTAAAAATTAATGAACCAATCTCTTTTTTTTCCTTTAATCCTTATCTCATTTTACATGGTTATAAAAAAACATATCCTTGACTTTTCATTATCTGCTCATTTTACAATTATAAAGAACATATCTTCGACTTTTCTTTATTTTCGAAGATTGATTTACACGGTTTACAGTTTAATTGAACATATCCTTCTATTTCGTTCTGCATCTCGTTTTACACGGTTTCGGTTTGCACGATTTTTCCAGGAATGTATCTACCGTGTAAATCGAGGGCTGAGTGTATGTTTCACATTGCTAAAGCGGTGATTTACTGTTATAATTGCAGGTATACACATTTGTGAATGGTAGTTACAGAGTGATTATACTAATAACACTATTCATATTGTTATATGATATTTGGAAAAAAATTTAGAAACATCAGATATGGTTGAGTTACATGGATGATAGTCTAGATCATCACAATTCTACTGTAGTTTATTTTCTTCTTTAGTTTCTTTTAACCATATAACATTTTTAAATGAATCAAGATTTAAATTTTAAGGACATGTATACTACTAGTATGCATTTACAGATTTGTATTTAGTATTTAGATTGCCATAAATTACTTATTATCTGTGTTCAGATAATAAATTCTAGTGGGTTTTGTTTACTGATTTAAGTAACTTCTATTTGCAGTTTTGTGAAAAGCATTTCATACAAAAGGACATTCTGTATGAAACACAGAAAAATGCTATGATGAAGCTAATGGGACTCTCCTTAAAGCACCACTGAAAAGGCCAAGATTAAGAGAAGGTGCATAACAAAAATTCTCCCCAAACATCCAGAATATCTGTCATCAGTTGCAAAAACCAGCAGAAAAAACGTTAAGAGTGGAAATGCTACAATTTGAGAAAGCAGTAAGTGAAAGCATTGAAACACAAAACCAGTATATGTTAGAAAAATCACTGTAAGAATTTGGACGAATTTGAGAAAAAAATGAAATGTGAAATAATTCCTGACAACTTCATAATGCCTAAGGAAAAAAAACAAATTTACATTAATGTTAATTCTGAATATATTCCTTATCTAGACAAGACCATCAACATTTTTTATGCGGGATGCTCCAATCACCAAATTTATAGACTGTAAATTGCCATTCATGTGCAATAATGTAAGAGTTTCTCATTTCCTTAAAAAATGTGATCAATTTCACATCCAATCAAGCAGTGATCCAAAACAATTAACAAAATTAGCTAATGATATGTTAAGTCCTTTAAATACTGCAATGCCAGAAAAATAAAATCTCTTTCTTACAAGAACAAATAAAAACACTGGCATTAAACAAATATTCTTTATCAGTATTCATGTAATACATTAATTATATCATCACTGATTTTTTCTATTTCACCTCATGCTTATCATTTTTTGAGAAATACAGATATTCTCACATTGCCACATCCTAATACTTTGGGAAGATTATGCTCTAATTGTGAAGTGAACCCAAATATTGAACAAAATTATAAAAATTTTTTGGCATATATAAAGATGAAATTTAAATATCTGACAAATGATGATCATTTTGTTGTTCTGTTACTTGATGAAATTCATGTAAAAGCATATATTGATTTTAAGGGTAGAAATATATTGGGTCAAGCTGATGATTCAGAAATGCCTGCTACAAATGCATATGTCTTTATGATTCAAAGTTTATCATCAAGTTATAGGGATGTATTTCATATTTTACCTATAAAATCAATATCAGCTGAAAGGTTGCATTTCTATTGTTGAAAATAATTAATGGATTAGAGAAAATTGGATTTAAGGTTTTATGTACTGTATATGTTCAGATAATAACTCAATAATTAGAAAGGCAAAAGGTATTTCAGTTCCACCACCACAGTTAAGTATTGTGTATGGACACCCTTCTAATGCTAAAAGGCCATTGTTATACATCATTGATTTTGTCCATTTACTGAAAGGCATTCGTAATAACTGGATTAACCAGAAAAATTTACACCAACTTTGTATTTTCCTAATTTCTTTAATCCAGAAATTATACAGGAAACATCAAGGAGTGTTCTAAAACAGTTCATCAACAGGAAAGTGAAAATATTTTAAAATATGGATATGGAATATCACCAAAAGCATTACATGCAAATAATCTTAAGTGTCAAAATGTTAAACTTGTGTTATAGTTATTTAATCAACATGTAATTGAAGGATTATGAATTGTTGGAAATCATGACGATAACAGGAAAACTTTTCAAGATACATCAGACTTCATGGAACTTGTCTATTGTTGGTGGTGCATAGTGAATGTAAAAAGTATTTTAAAGATCTCTGTAAACAGTAATGTTTATATGGAGCCTCTAACAACACAGGCAGATGATGAAAGACATATCTTTTTAAATAAAATGATAGATTGGTTAGACAACTGGAAAAATCTCAATACTTCAGGTGGAAAAGTAAACATAGAAACACATCAAGCATTGGTTCATTCAAGTTATGCACTTGTTGAATTTGTTAAGTGTTGCTGTAAAGAACTCAATTTTTCATATATTCTGCCTGGAAAACTGCAAACAGATCTACTGGAGAGTTGGTTTGGAAAATACAGGCAACTTGCTGGATCACAATACACTATTGGAATCAGAGATAATTATGAAGTAAAAAGCAAACTTCAAATGCAAAGTATGCTACCTCTTTTTATAAATTCATTGGAACATGGTAACATAAGCATAACTATGGTAGATATTTTTGAAATAGCATTGACAGAAGATGAAGAGGCAGTAGAACAAAATATACTATATTTGATGGTCAAATCATTATTGATTCCTCTAGTCCAGGGCTGTCCAACTTTTTTATGACTGTGAGCTACTTTTTCACCAGAGATATAGCGATCTATTGATATAAAGAGAATAAAAGTACAAAAACAGCAATATTGTCTAAATAATTCAAAATTTATTAAGTAAAATAAACATTTCTTCATAAATGGAAATATGAAAATAACTACAGTACATAAACAAAAATTTTAATGTGATATTTGGCATTGTGTAGATTTTGCAATTGATTCAAAATTTGGATTATTCAATGAATAAGATAATCTTAAAATTTTTACGAACATATTTTGTTGTGAATGTAAAGTTCGTTTTGAAATCGATAATTTTTGCTCTGCTTATTTCGGAGTCTTTTGGATATTAATTTTCATAACTGGAGAGCATTGTTTGAAAATGTTTATCGATATTTCCATTACATGTTGGACAAGATCAATTTGCCATTAACCATGGAAAAAAGATATCATGTTCCCATTCATCATAGTAATGATAAGTTTTAATTTCTTTTCTACAATCATAATTATAGTTAAAAAATAAAAAAAATTAAATAATTGAAGAAGTTTTTATTTTTTTTAATAAATTTAACCTTTTAATGCCAAACGATATACTGTTGTCCAGACTTGAGTAATATAATAAAGAAAGAAAAGACATTTGAACTTGTAAATGCATTTGTCCAATAAAGTTTTGCTTATTCATTGAAATAATCTTCATTTATTGTTTTTGATACATTATTATATTCTACTGATTAATCTGATCTGCTATCATTTAATAAATTATAAAAGACACAAAGAACGAAAACACTTAGAGATAACCTCACTTTTCTTGTTTACAACAAGAACACAGACCATCTTTATTACATATTGTAAAGTGGAAGGTTAATAATCAAGTTGATCGGAGGTTTGGGACTGACTAAAAGCTTGTCGAGATCGACTGGTTGTGCAGCCCTGCTCTAGTCTGTCTGTTGATGATAAACAATTGCTTCTTTTTTTATATTAGTGGATACTGTTGCCATGCTTATCTTAAAAAGCAGAACTATGTTTCATGTAAAAGTCTTATTACACTAAACAGAGAATTAACCCTGCCAGAAAATATAAAATACATACAAAAATTGGATAGAGGAAGGCTTTCATATTCTAATCCAGATATTGTAACTGTTGTTACTTATATTAAAATTGTATTTGAAAAAATTATTTTATCTGAAATGGAAAAAAATTTCTGCAATTGCCAAATCAAAGAGAAACTGTAGTGAAATTCTCTTTTGGCAGAAAATGAATTCTTTTTGAATTTTAATATGTGCCTTCAGAGACATTCTTCACAGGATATCTTAAAATGTATATATAACAAGGACTTCAACTAATATATTCATGAAAAATTATTGTACTTTAAAAAATGATCATTTGAAAAAAAATGTTCTTTCTAAAAAATGTTTAAAACAATGATTTCTGTATGCACGTAATTTTTGAACACAGTTCAAAAATTAAATATTTTTGAACTGTGAATCCCATCAATTATACAATTACAAAAAAATATTTAATTTTTGAACACAGTTCAAAAATTAAATATTTTTTTGTAATTGTATAATTGATGGGATATGTATACATTAAAATATCCAACTTGAAATTAATAAACCATAGTATTCAAATTGTATTTTGTTTATTTTATTTGTCTTATTAAGTTATTATTATTTTGTTAAAAAAATAATAGGTGTAAAAGATTCCAGTTTGAACATAAACACCAAAGTCTATAACCTAAGTAGTGGCGGAGGTTTGCTTGTGAATGCCCTATTACTGATGACGTCATTCCAATGGTTGGTAGGCTTTGTGCTATAGAGAGTGTTGGCAGTCCACTACTCCATCCAAGACTTCAATACATTTGGAGCTGCTGACAGCATTATGAAGCTAACACAATAATGGAAAAAAGTCAAGGACAATGCTGGAGATAATATTGAGGACTGTAAAAGTGAATCTGTACTATGTCTTTCCTGTATACCAATGTGATTGCTATTAAATTTCCTTGTATGTTTTATTTCATATTTAATACCTGGGGTCGCGAAAAATCTCTTAATGAAAAATGTGGTCATGAATGTAAAAAGTTTGAGAAGCGCTGAACTAGATCATATGGCCAATTAGATTAGAAAGAATGGAAATGATTACTACATTAATCATAAGTGTATTATTGTCATAATGGTTCATAAATTGCATTTCACATTAATATTGAAATGTAATAAAATTATCCAATTACATTACTGCATTATGGTATAGAATTCATTACATTTACATTCTCTTCTTAATACATACTCTAGCAAATGTGTGTTAAGGTACCTATATAAGATGAACTTTAAATCATTTATTTTTTGATTTTCCAGTTTCTTTTTCTCTCACTTTCTCAATTAATATTATTAGTAAAGTTTAAGCATTTGTTATTTTAGACTTTATCTTCTCTGGCCTAAGTATAGAATTATTTATATTTGAATTTTTAATTATTAAAACAAAATAAAATGTGTTTTCTTGTAGAAAGCTTGAATCCTGTTCGTTTATTTTTCAAATCAAATGAAGTAATGATTATTGATTTAAATAATTAGCCAAACATAAGATTCATTCCCAAAATTTGATATCTTTTCCATATACTTAATATTTTCCTTGAATGAGCATAATTTTCTTCAAATAAAAATTTTTTGAAATGTAATCATGATTTAGTATTTATTTATATTCATTCTGCTTTATTCATAAAATAAATTATTTGTTTATTAATTAATACATTTATTTGTTTATAATGTCAACTTATTTATTTTTAAAAGCAAATTGAATAAATATAATTTTCCTTAACTATTGCAGCTTCCATTCACTATGCAAAATTTTTTATAAATAATAAATCATTTAAAAATAACTTGTATTATTATTTTTTACAATTAGTAAAAGTGCTTGGTATTTCTGGCACATAATTTTCTCTAATTTATATATAAATAAATAAAAAACTCAAATATAAAACAAAATACAAAT
The DNA here is from genome assembly GCA_000484575.1 of Olivierus martensii. Classification (NCBI taxonomy): domain Eukaryota; kingdom Metazoa; phylum Arthropoda; class Arachnida; order Scorpiones; family Buthidae; genus Olivierus; species Olivierus martensii. Next base: position 34,753 of record AYEL01027292.1, on the reverse strand, counting down.
ATAAAATTCCCTTTGTTTTTGTTTTAAAAACATAATATTTGTATACAAAGGAAATACAAAGATATTTTTCAAATTAATATTAAAATAACTAAATGATTGGCCATATAATATATAAGAAAAGATTAATGTCTCTATCATAAATTTCAATAGGGATACTCATTGCATTTTGATTTAAATTTGACAATAATCAGTAATGATTTTGAAATATGCATAAAAACTTTTAGAAACAATAGACTAGTCACATGATAATTGACAATAAAATGATTTTATTATTTACTAAATTAGCCTAATTGTTATATATATAAAATCTTTCCTGTTTAATAAAATTTTTATTGTAATATGTGTTGTTAGATTGTGCATTCAGCAGAATCTAATAATATATTCTAATAAATATTTCAGAACTAATAATCAATTAATATTATATTTTTATTTATATATTTTTGATTGAATTGTAATATACTAAAATCAAATCCTTGAATATAATATAGCATCCACACCCCTAGGGAGTCATATCAATTATTGATACCTTAGTGTGGATACTATATTTAATAGGGCAGGGGTGGGCAAATTGCAGCCCTCAGAGCTATTTAATGCGGCCCCCGTAGCTAATAGCCATAATGTCAAAAATTTTATTGCTAAATAAAATAAAAATAGAAAATAAGTGATACCTCGGATCACGAATATCTCGATTCACGAACAATTTATTTATTTTTAATAAATTAATTATAAAAAATAATTTAATTTGTTATAAAAGTGTTTAATGAAAGTTTCATTAAAATCAATATTTTATGATAAAAATATTACAGTGCGCTAATTTTCACTGCATACTGTAAATTAATATAATAAATAGAAAATTATATTTATCCAATTTACGTACTAAGTGTTTTTATTTTATAAAAAAAATCTCATTAATTGAATGAGTTATACGATGCTTCAATACCATTTCCAGGAAAAATAACCAAAAATTAAGATCTCACTTTACGGAACTTTTGTTGCAATAAAACATTTAATTTTCACTATATTTTAACTTTTATATAGTTTTTTGATAATAATAATAATATCGAAAATAATGCTTATAAAATAATTCAATATTTGAATATTAAAAAATGAACATAATTATATACCATTAAATAAAACAGGCGATGATTGGGAAAGTTATAATCTTCAAATATATTATAAAAAATAATAAATAAATATTTCTAATAATTAAAATATAAATGTAAACTATATTTTGATGATTTTTTTTAGCTCCCAGTATTTTTCTGGATTTACGATTGATAAAAAAGACTACTGTAAATTCTTGAAAAATTCTCGATTACTTGTGGATGGGCAACCTGTAGGATCTATATAATATTGCTTCAAATACTTGTACCGGCTGGGTAGTTGTAAGATTCGCTTCGGTTTTTAACTTGTAAAATCTGAAATCGAATTCTAGTCGAATCTTTCTTAGTTCTTTTTGGGAGAAAATTCGATTCGGATTATCAATTCTTAATTTTTCACTACTATGGTCAATTTTAATGCATTCCGGTCAACTAGTAATATATATTCATCTCGTTATATAACTAAGATGTTAAAAATATTTTTAGGAGATACTTTCTTGGCATAAACATTATAAATCCATATTATTTAACTCCCGTATTCCAAGCACACGATTGTAACGTTTGCCAATTTATTGGTGCAATGTTTGCATTTAGAAGAATGATGCTTACTCTAGCGATTTTAATTTTACAGTAGAGTACTTAATTTTTAATTCATCATAGAAAAATTTTATTTCAAAAGAATTAATTGGTTTTTGCAGTTATTATTTAATGTTTAGTTTTAAACGCTCTTTTATTGCACGACGCTATTTTCCAATCTTAGTTTTAATGTCACACATAATTAATTTATTTGACTGAAACGAGAATATGGTGGAGAATGGCCATAAAACAGAACGGTCCTGATGAAAATGAAACGTTTAGCCACCTAATATATAACCAAGTTACTTAATTAAAGGAGGAGTAAAAATAGAAAACAAGTTTTTCCTTATTTATTTCAGTCCAGATTTTTCCTTAATAAACATAAATAATTATAATTAATAGAACCTATAATATAAGAGAAAACTGAGGCATAAATATATTTATAGATGTAGTTTAAAAAACTACTGTATATAAATTTGGTATATAACTGTAACAGCTGAATGAAAATTTTTTTATATAATTTTTATTAAGTTACAAATATTTAAATAATATAAAATCATAAATTGTAAACCAAAGTGTCTATATAATATCCAATTGTAAGAATATAACTGTAAATAGACTTTTTATTCATCTTCTGCATCAATTATTGAATTTTATACGTAGCATATTTACTTACTATTAATTCTAAATAAATCAGGGCAACAATTTATGCTTGTTTAATGCCTACTAAAAAAATTAAATCATATTATCTAAATATTTATAACTGAATAAAGATTTTTCAGTTAGTTTCTGAATAATAAATGATATCTAGAATATGAATTATATAAGAGTAAGCAACGATTATTTAATAAAGTAATCGATTATTATATTTAATAATTTAAAGGTGTATGTATTGTCTATTAAGTATTATTCTAATATGTGTGCAGCTACTTGTTTCAATACCTCTTTGATCCCTATGTGGCACTAGAAATACACTTAATTAAATTTGTATACAAAACAGCTATTAAAGGATTTGAAAAGTACTTTGATTTAATGATTTTAAGTAATTTCTATAATGAACTAAATTAAATATTGTTAGATAAAATGAAATAATTCCACAAAACTAATGGAATTTTATATAATTTAAGATAAGAGTTTCAATCAAATCAATGTCTCAGTTAAACATTTTACAGAGTTGAAGAGAATTACAGATATGACAGATTTTAAATAAATCTTTTAAACCATTTAATTATTTTATCTTCATTAATGTTGAAAGTAATTTCTTCATTAATTAGATATTTTCTGTTTTATTATCGTAATGATTGAAGTGGTGGGATTATATGCAGACAGATAGCCAACAAATAGGAAACAATTATTATATATCATAAAAAATGGCTAAAAGTGATACAAATACTGTATCATAGCGTTAATTTAATCATTAAAATTCTTCGTAAGCGATTCTTTTAGCTAGATACAATTTATTTTAAACTTATTTTGAAGTAGATTGTTCTGATTTCAGTATAATTCGATTAAGTTTTCTATTACATTTTCTATCTGTATAAACTGTAATGAAAATTCGATTTACATAGATAAGGAATCTAATTTCGATTTAAGTTGTTTTTTTTCCTCTTTAAAAATTGCTGTGATAATATAATTAAAGCTTTTAATATCAATTAACGTTGTTTTATACTCTAAAAAAATATAGGCAAAGTTTCCATCGATGGTAATTATCGCTATGACCAATTTTCAAAAAAAAAGAAAGAAAATCGAATTAGTATATCATTCGTGTGTAGTAAAAAATTTCAAAGATTCAATTTTTTTTTCTAATTTCGAACTTCTAGTACAGTGGTTCTCAACTTTTTTTTCTGTTGAGGAACACATTTTAATATTTTTAAAATTTGACGGCAATGTTTGTGTGTTTTATATGCTTATTTCTGTGGTTCTCAACCTTTTTTCTGTTGAGAACCATTTTTCTGTTGAAGAACACTTTTTAATATTTTAAAATTTGGCGGACACCTAAATATTTTAAATAATAATTTAGATTTAACAACAAATTTTTAACAGATTATTATATTTATTCTTATTTATCATGTTCAGATTACAGACATATTCGTACACGGGATCATTAAATGGCAGCTCTTATTAAGTTATAGCGCCACCTGCGAATTTTGTCTTTTTAGAGAAACTATAATTTTAATTTAATTTTTATTCCTTAATTTTTAAATTATAAATAACGACAAAAAATTTTAGTTATGGCAGAAATTCGAAGGTTAGGTTTTTCTAACGATACCCTATTTATAGGAATCGGTACAATGGTTCGACTGCAAAAGGATATCCAGCCAACCACGTTTCACTATTAATATATTCAATATATGATTCATATAATTGCATACATACAATTCATTCTTAATTTTTCCCTGCACACAGTCAAAGGTTTGGCGGCATACTAGTATGCCGCAGCACAGTGGTTGAGAACCAGTTCTAGCAATCGAATTATGTAAAAATAAACAAAATATTTAGCTTGAATATTAATACAATCCCTTAAAATTTTAATATTCTGTCAAATTTTGCTCATGAAATATTTTATAAATAGACTGATAAAACAATAACTACATATTTTTTTATTATTTTAATTTAATTTTTATTCCTTAATTTTTAAATTATAAATAACGACAAAAAATTTTAGTTATGGCAGAAATTCGAAGGTTAGGTTTTTCTAACGATACCCTATTTATAGGAATCGGTACAATGGTTCGACTGCAAAAGGATATCCAGCCAACCACGTTTCACTATTAATATATTCAATATATGATTCATATAATTGCATACATACAATTCATTCTTAATTTTTCCCTGCACACAGTCAAAGGTTTGGCGGCATACTAGTATGCCGCAGCACAGTGGTTGAGAACCAGTTCTAGCAATCGAATTATGTAAAAATAAACAAAATATTTAGCTTGAATATTAATACAATCCCTTAAAATTTTAATATTCTGTCAAATTTTGCTCATGAAATATTTTATAGACTGATAAAACAATAACTACATATTTTTTTATTTTTTTGTAAAATATGGCTAAAAATCTTTAAAATAAATGAAGTGTTATTTATATATAACAAATAATTTCAAAGATATCGATTTTTTTCCGAACAACTGTCATTATTGCTTCGAATGGTTGCCTCTTTGTTTATTTTGCTATAAAATCCCTTAAATGCTTCAAAATTAATATTCATTGACTTGTAAGAAACGATTCCGTATATGATTCTCAGGCTACTTTGGGTGAACAATAAGTGGATAAAGTAAATATATAATCATCATAATAATGCAATTATTCTTAGACAAGAAATAGTTATAAAGGAGCTTTAATAAGAACTAACTTTGATGAAAAACAATGTTTATTAGCGCATTCGAACAATCAAGTCCATCTTCAGAACAATAAAAACAGAACCAAATTTGAAGTTGAAATATTAACTCATAGGTTATGTTAAAAGTAAATATATAATGTTATGCTTTTTATAAAAATTATTAAATTTAAATGTGGAAAGTCAATTCATCTTATTGTGCTTCTTTACTTCTTTAAATTCTCTCTTATTGTAAAAGAAAGTTCAAAATGAATGAAAATATAAAACATTACATTATAAAATTTTGTTTCAAGTTTTATGTATGATGTGAAAAGTTAAATTTATGAGAAAATAATAATAAAGTTTAAACTATTTGCAAAATTTTACAACTTATAGAATGCAATTAACAAAGACACTAGAGTTAAAATAAATGATTTTTAAAACTTAATTTGAAGTCAGAATATATCATAGGATTTTACTTTAAACTTAGGTTGAAATAGATTGTTCTAATTCCAATAATAATTCATTTAATTTTAAAGAAATAATTGTAAGATTTAACGTCAGACTTCTTAAATATAATTTTTAAATGATATCTTATTGCTGTAGTTATGAATAATGTTTTACTTAACACTCTTTCTTGGTTATATCGATTTTTTTAAACTATAACATCGCTTTCATTTTTCAAGATAATTGAAAAATAATATAATAATATTTTGTTATATATATATAATATATAAATTTTATATAAGTTAATTATTATGTAAGTTGTTATCAATAATATGACAATATTTTTCATGATTAAGTAACGGTATTATTCAAAGGTAGATTAGTCTTCTACATCCATGGTAGGAAGATGATGAATAATGATGAATCTGACCGGAACTTAGTCCCTCTGAAAAGTTTTGGAAATATGGGAATAAGAATCAATTCCGGATTCTTCATATTGAAGGCTAATGCCTCACTATATGATCGACTGGCCGATACTTTATCGAAGTTTTGGTGCTTTACTAACGAAAGTATCCGATATTGTATGCTATTTCTGATACTTAATATCAATCCATAATTAACTATATTAGAAAATCCCTTAGAAAATTTATAATTTAATTTGTAATCATTAATTTTTATAAAAATAGGAATTGCATTGGATTCCGTATTTGCATATATTATCATTGTCGCTATAAAATTCCGTGTGTAAATCTGACAGATTTTACCAAGATCATGATCAAATCCTGCACCAATACTTCCAGATTTTTTAAAGTGGGTTTCAGACCAAACCAATTAATCCTCGTCCTTTAACTATTGACAGAATTCATAACAGATGTTGGGGCTATAAGTATACCAAATCCTACAGCTAGTCTAGCTAGATCTCTTATTAGAAGACAGCAGATTTTGCTTAGTAATCTCTTCTTAGAAAGCGGCACAAAATCTAGAAAAAAATAATGTTATAAGATAAAAAATTGAATCTTGTAGAATGCATTAAAAGTACGGATTAAAAAGAGTAAGAAAGTAACGACATGTCCATGTCTGTTAATGTTGAATAATATTTCGTAACATAATCATAAATATCTCTTTAATATCTTGTTTTCAAATGAAAAAAATTATACAAATAATCTGTACTTCATAAGTTAGGAAGATAAAATAGCACTGTTGTTCTTAAAGACGATTTATTTAAGTTATTATATTAAAATTAAGTGATAAAATAGGAAATCACATTAAATTACTGTATTTTTTCTTGATTTATCCTTGAAGAATGGTTTATACATATGAAGATTTGCAAATTTAAACACTGTATAATGAAAATTCGCTGGAAAAAATATGAAAAAAAAATATTCCCTCATCGGAATTTTACAAAAATTGCTCATTTAAATCAATGTAGGATAATGTTTTTCTTTCAACATTATAAAAATTGCAAAAATATTAGAAAATCTCCCCTTTCAGGAATGTGACTCGTATTCTTGTTTTTATGATATTTTAAACTGTACTCAAATTCTTATTTAGCATGGAATGACTATTATATCGCTCCAAGACTTATAATGAATTGCTTCTTTATTTCTAAAAATCGAAGAATATTAATCAATTGAATTCAATCGTGAGTTTATCAACAGAATACCGCGTAACTCAATACAAAAAGCCAGTAGACTCTTGAAGAAAGGAGGGGGGAAATTGAATGCAAATTATCATCTGACAATGAAACAGCTGCCAGTGAAAGAAATGATAAAGACTATATTAAAATATTTTATTTTTTAATAGAAAACTGTTAGTAAAAAGACATCACTAGAATATCTCAGAGGAAGTTTAAAGATAAAAAACAAAACAAAAACTATTCGTATGATAAATAAATATCGATTTGTTATAAAGAATGAAAATTAAGAACTTATTTTATATATTAATAATAATTATTACAATTTCTTACTGAACCAAAATTGTATTTTAAAACCAATTTTCAATAAAAATAAATTATTACAATAAATGTATTATTTCATAATTGAATATTGGATTTTCTTTTATAATCTAATTTTAATAATATTATTTTCTAATAAATTTGGCAAATTTCTTAAAATCATTTTAATCATACTGGATTGAAAACTTATTTTAATGTTTTAAAAATATTCAATTGGCTTCTGAATTTTTATTTCGTTATAATAAATACAGTTAGACTCCGTTAACACGCGGTTCAGTAACAAGCGAGTTTGCTTAACACGCGGTTTTAACATGGTTATCTTGATAAGCAATTGCTTGTTATATCACTCCTAGACATCTTCGTCATTAAGTAAAGTTTTTATGTATATTTTAATAAAACAAGCTTTCAAAATAAAGGTATTATTTTATTTTTCTTTCATGACAAACTGAAATCACAGAAAAATTCATATCAATGTTGGATTTCAAAATAAAGGTATTATTTTATTTTTCTTTCATGACAAACTGAAATCACACAGAAAAATTCATATCAATGTTAAAACTTATCGCTCTATTTCTATTAATGCAATACTGTAACTCGCGGTTCACTTAACCCCGTTGTTTAATAACATGGACCCCGACTACCGCGTGTTAACGTGGTCAGAATGTATTTACTTCTCCGCATAAATATTGTAAAATTGTAAGACTGTAAGTGCAATTGTTATTTTAGCATTTCGTTCTTCAAAAAAATTCTTGGAAAGAATTAATCACTTACTTTCTATACGTGTCTGTTATTTTGGAATGATTTTTTAAAGTTATGGGATTATATTCCAACTAGCATGATTTCCCTACTGAATTTTATAAAAATCTAACAAATAGTTCAAAAGTTGTTAAGAGAGGTTTCAAAAAGCATGTTTAAAGCTACAGAGTTAATTAAATTTATTCCAGAATCGATTTCAATGATATAAATTCCCTACTGAATTTCGTGAAAATTAATAAAATAATTCCAAACTTGTTAGGGAGAAACCTATGAAGTCATTCTTTTATGTATGTTTGAAAATAATATATTAATTAATATGTTATCATAGTCGTCTTCAGTTATTTGATCTTCCTGCTAAAATTCTTTAAAACCTGTTTAATATATATTGAGATATACTCAAAAGTTTGAAAGTTTGCCATTTTAAAATAATTAAAGCTGCAGGCTGTAGGATTAAAAGAGAGGCGTCGAGGTATATTTAAGACAGAGTATGCCTGTAGGATTTTATAAAAATTTACTGATTTATTGAAAAGTTATTTATGGAAGACACAGTCAGCAACATGATGATCTTAAAAGTCTCACTTCCATTCAGAAGGTAGGCTAAAAAAATCTGGTGGCCTGCACATAAAATTCTTATAAAAAAAATTATTTACTGCCAATAATAGTTAAATAAAATTTATTTAACTATTATTGACAGTAAATAATTTTTTGTATAATCATCAATGTTCGTGGAATGATCATTTAATGATGATTCCATTATATTCATTTGATATTTTTTAATATAAAACTAATATGTAATGCAATTATTTAACTGACAAACAATAAATGCAAATAAAATAACAAGAAATACAATTATTAACTAACACAAGCAAATAAAATGGCAAAAATTGCAACAGTTATCTAACAATTATAATAGTAAACTAGTAAGCAAGATATATGTGCGATTAATACTTTAAGTCATGTAATAACAATATCTATACATAAAATTATACCCTATAACAGCATAATACAGTACAGTATAAAGAAATAAGCTTAATAGCAGACTATAATATAATACAGGCTTATAAGCGGAAGTAATGTAGCCATTTCCGCATCTAGAATTTACTGTGCTTCAAAATCGAATCATTGTATCTCTATACAGTATGATAAAAATACTAAATACAAGAATTTATTCTATTCCAAATATTTTCTTGTTATAGTGGTAAACATACCCATCACAAACTCTATACACAAACATCATTGAGAAAATAGTCACAAAATAGATTTAGAATTACTCGAACGTGCGTTTCCTTTAAAATCGCGATATCGAATTTTTCTTAAGAAGTTTCTGTTATGAAAGCAAGTGATATTTCTTTATAAAAGAACAAATCACTGTAATAAATAAATATATATAAATGTGTAAGATTACTCAAAATTTCGTTTTCTAAAAAAAAGATGCTAATGTAATAAGACTATACTTTGTATATATACTGTATAAGAAATTATTAGATCTGAAAATGCCAATGCGTTTTCATGAAGTGTTGAAAATCATATAGCAAACCAATTTTTTTATCATTTGGAGGGATTTTCTAGCTTTTCACATCTCCAGATTTTTTTTTAAGAGAAGTCATGGTTCTGCCCATTGAATTTCGTCTTTCAGCCTTCCGGTTTATCCTATCACGAATGTTGGTCAGCTCATTGTGTGATCTGAAATAACCTTTGCCATATCTGTTGAGATTCGGAAGCTAGTTATGTTGCCAAATCTCACAAGGGATGCATTTGGCGTATATACCAAACTAAATCAAAGGCGGAAAAATCATTAAATTGTATAATATAACTACATAATTTAATATAATCATAGTTAAAATATGATTAATTTCGAACAATAATTTATTTTATACAATATTTTAATTAATATTTTTTTAATTCATTAAATAAACTGATTCTTATACTGTATGTTACTTTTTTCATTATGTAGAATATTTATTTCTAGTGAATATTTTATAAGCTCAGATAATAAGTTTTAATGGAATTTCCAGTGTCTAATCATATTTTATAATCATACTCATGATATAAGCCTGATTATTTGTAACTAAAAAAATATTATAGTTATATGAAAATTTATTCATAAAGATTTTTCTCATTAATGATACAGGCTTATCATTGAAATCAATTCTCTTGTAATTTTTAACTTCTGACCATAAGATCTTTCGGAAACCAAGTAAGGTGGAGTGGGGTAAGTGCACAGCGGTTTTTACAAAGTTGGGTTTTTAATGAAAGTATTTCAATCTATCGTATAGATATTTGGCAGGGTCGTTAACAATGACATTCCACAGCTAATAAAGTTTAAATCATTTTTGAAAATTTTATATTTGCGACAAAATCTTACAAAATGTCAGCGATCACGCACTTAACCTGAAACGGGGTAAGAGTGTACGTGAAAGTTAAAAAAGTTTTGATGTTTATTTACGCACCCTAATTGGCACAAACAGAATCATAATAAAATATTAAAATTATTTAAATATACTATTTAAATATTAAAATATTTAAATAGTAAAATATAATTAGTAATATATTTATAGTTTGTATGTTATCCAAGTATTAATAAACATTCTTCTATAATTTATTTAATCTTTACTTTTAACATAATGTTTCTTATAATGAGAGATTTAGCTCATCGTGGGCCCTCTTGGTTCGTGGATCTGTGTCTGCCGAATACTTTGTATCTCCGATTATCAAACCAAATTTAATAATGTTATTATGCATCAATATCATTGATTATGATATTGATGTACAATGACATTATTAAATTTTTGAAAGTTTCTGTTTATATTTATGGTTAAAAAGTACCTTATCTGAACTTACTTTATCATAAACATATTCACGAGTTTGATCATCCATCCAACTTGCATTTGCAACAATTTGTTTGAAAGCGGTTTTCAGATATTGGATCATTTCTTCCGTCTAACATTTAATAAAATAAATACAATATCAGACTAAAAACCGAATATAATAATTTTAATTAATTTCAGTAAATTTAATTTAATAATGAGCAACAATATTTGAGTGAATTTAACGAATATATCATAAAATTTAAATTTTCTAGAAATCTGAGAAAAAAATTATGTAAAATTATTGTTTCTACTTTTAAACTTTAAAATAATAATAAAAAAAATTTATTCCTGATATCAAAGTTTAATTTTATATATAATCACTATATTTTTTTAATAAAACAGAAATTTCTAAGAACTAATTATAGATATGGTATACCTATATTCGATCAAAAATACAATAGGAATTAAATATAAATGATAAATAAATATAAAGAAATTACTCTTTCATAAAACATTACTATATTTATAATGTGAAGCGTAGGTTGGTCCAAATGGCTGCATGGCAATGTGCTCGCTTATCATATTGGAAGATCTATGCTCAAGTCTGAGAGCTACGTCTAAAATTTTTGGAGACTTCCGGAATCGGCCCAATGAACCCCATCCTTCAACTTTATAGTTGATTGCAGCATGGCAGGTAGGTTGGTCCAAATGGCTGCATGGCAATGTGCTCGCTTATCATATTGGAAGATCTATGTTCAAATCTGAGAGCTACGTCTAAAATTTTTGGAGAATTCCGGAATCGGCCCAATGAACCCCATCCTTCAACTTTATAGTTGATCGCAGCATGGCTGTTTGACAACTTGTGGTGAATTCTAAAGGTGGCCACTGCCAGATTCAAAATAGCCGATGTGCAATATGGCAGCTTAACAAAATAAACCTACTTATCTTGATATAATACAATGATCATCAACTGGACAACTTTTCCAAGATGTCCACAATGAGGTATAATCAAAATAAAAAGTACATGTATATTATTTATTGCTGCATTTGAAATTGAACAATAGACTTAAATTAAAATTATTTCGGTTATCGATTACTTCCTATTACATACTACTGATTATTATAATACAATAAAATATCACGATAAATACAATACAAAACGATATCACTATGCATATAATATATAATATTAGTATAATGAATACTATTCTTATATTGTACACCAGTATATAATGTTGATATATTGATACTCTATTAGCAATATTCAGTATATTACTGAATATTGATTTATAACCAAATAGCAATATTAGTTTTGTAAAATTGAATTAATATATATATTAGACATGAATTTTCAAGAGAAACTTTTATATGAATAGAAATGTGGGCAAGAAATATGGTAGTGGAAGCACTGAACTATGTATGTTTACTAGTTTTTTGTGTGTCTTTTGTCTGCTTTCTATATGGCAGATACCAAATGGGATGCATCAACTGCCACCCACACCCACGATTGATTCAGTTGTCAAATGGATAAGAGGAATCAATGAGATGGACATGGACTTTTTACTGAAAAATCGTGGACATGTAGACCCAGGAATTGAATAGGATTTTCTAGGATGGAAATATAGCATTCTTCACCACATTTATCTTACCGTTCAAATACTGGTATCAAATAAAGAGAATTTAACGAGACTCGGAATTGCAAACAATAGTATATCACTTGATATAATGTAATCAAACTTGATCTATCTTTTTCCCTTCTGACTTGTGAGAATAAATCCGAACTACCCACATGGAGACTTTATCCTCTAAAAAAGAGACGATTGAAGAAGCAATAGAAGCAGATCACTTTTCCAAAATAAAGAAATCTGATCAATTTAGTAGAACGATTAAAGGAGAACTGTTGTGGTTAGAGAGAGAGGACAGAGTCGAGGCAGTCAGTTTTTGAAAGAATAATGTGTCCTGCCAAAGTGAGTTAGTATTGAATGAAGAAAGAAATTAAGAAAATTGAGAATAACACCCCAAAACTATTGGAAAAAGAACAAAAGGAACTTTTTTTATATTTAAAGGTATTTGTCCTGCAGCAGGGAACTTTTATATGCCAACAAATATATTGTAAAGAATTCTCTCTCTTTGGTGAATAACCATTTAAAAAACAAATTTTTTGATTTAACCATCCGAGTGATTAGTATTGGGCAGATCAACGTTTTCCCATCCTTACTCATGAGAAACTCCACATACCACAGTCAGGCCAGAACTACAGTCCGGAGATTCCACAGATTTTATCCTGATTTCCAATAGCAGTTATTAAGCGGCTGGCACTAATACACACGAAGCACTTCTCAAACCAGGATAGAACCATTTTTCTTTTCTGTGTATATTTATGTCGTTTCCAATCGGTTGATACAAAGCAATGGGGAATTCCAATGCCTATTAAGAATCGCTGTCAATTTAGGTAGGCTTGGTTGTCTGCTGAAGAATAAGTCTACACCTACTCGGAAAATTTATTGGAATCCCCAATAAATTCTTCAATGAATAGAGCTTTTTTGTCAACAGATGACGTCATATTAAGTGACTGGATAAAACGGATTGTTTTATACCACTTACTACCACTACTACTACCACTTACTACCACTTACTGCCCATTCCCGCGGAGGATCACCCAGAATTGGAGGATGGGGATCGATGGGGCGAGCACGGACCCCATGATAAATATTTTCAAGGCTCGGTACCGAGATTTGAATCATTTTATTATTATAGACACACAAATCAAAGTCTACACCTACTCGGAAAATTTATTGGAATCCCCAATAAATTCTTCAATGAATAGAGTTTTTTGTCAACAGATGACGTCATATTAAGTGACTGGATAAAACAATCCCTACCACTTACTGCCCATTCCCGCGGAGGATCACCCAGATTTGGAGGATGGGGATCGATGGGGCGAGCACGGACCCCATGATAAATATTTTCAAGGCTCGGTACCGAGATTTGAATCATTTTATTTACTATTATAGACACACAAATCAAAAAATATACCATATTATCTCTGACAGTAATTCTGCTTTACAATCTTTAAATAAAAATATAATAGACATGAAAATAATTGAGGATATTCACAATCTAAACAATAATATTAAAATTCAAGCTGATTTATATTTCTATTAGGTACCTGGTCACACAGGTATAACGGGAAATGAACAGGCCGATTTTCTCGCTCGTAAAGCTGTTAATAACATTTAAGGAAGTTCCTATAATAGAATAGCTCATAGTTTAATTAAAAAATTAATTAACAATATAATTTATGATATGTGGCAAAGTGATTGGTAAAATAGCAATACTGGAAGACAAACATATGAATTTATTCCATCCATACAAAAAAGAATAAAAAACAAATACATAACGACAAATTATCATATAACGCAAGTGTTAACTGGACATGGGAACTTCCAAAGTTACTTTAAAAAGCTTTAGATTATCTAATAATGAAAATTGTGATTGTAATAATAATTATATACAAAATACAGTTACTTTAAAAAGGTTTAGATTATCTAATAACGAAAATTGTGATTGTAATAATAACGATATACAAAATATGACATCTAATATTTGATTGCAATAAATATGCCATACAAATGTGGAATTCCGGGCGGAAATGGAAATGCGGAATTGACAGGTCTTACAACCTACGAGCGGTCCAGGTTTGACGCGTGAGTAAGGATGACGAACGAGCGATATGACTCAAAAAACTGAGACGGAGGACAACATTGAAATTAAATTCAACAGCTTCTTTATTGTTATTTACCTAACACACAAACAAGAGAGATTTCTATTTACAAGCGTCCGACAACATGAGAGATGTAAAACACAAAACTTTGATTCCGATGACTCTTGAGAACACCCTTGGAATTTTCACGCACAGTCTTTAGTCTCCTTGAAATAGTCTTTAGTCTCTTTGAATAACACCACAAACAACACAGCAATAGGACGACCGAAGAAATGCAGTTTACTAAATATCTTCCTCGAAGCCTACTTAGAAATGAAGGATGAGATTCTGAAGGAATACTCCGGACAAATGTAAGAATCGATAATTTTGAAATAGATTAACGGATATGCAGAGATAGAGAGACAACAACCCAACAAGTCGAGACACAGAACCAAAAAGCGTCGACTTTTGTCGCTCTAGCTATATTATTCCCCTCACCTCTTCTTCACCTTTCCCAGAGATTGTCTTACATAACTTCTATATAGTTCCAATCAGCTCAGATGTCGAATCTTAGACCTTTCAATGACATCTGAATAAACTGTCTTAAATGTATTATCGCGAAAGAAATAACAATGATATCGATTACATCCTGTTATTTTGCTTCTACTTCGTCATCACATTCTTCGTCTCCGTGACGACAGGGGGGTTGCCGACCCCTACACAAAGACACACACTCGAAAGGAAAACAATACAATTAGAATATAATCGGCCCTGTAAATTAGAAAATCTAATATTTAATAAAGAACTATATAAAAATTTTAAGCAGTTTATAAAAGATACTGGAGCATTAAACTGCAGCTTCTGTAACAATACTAATTAGATGTGTAAATTTCGTATAGGGCCTATATCTTGTGTTTAATTGACTTTATATATGTTTTATGTAATTAATACTTTGTAAAACGATTTATATTAATTTTAAAAATGTAAATTAATAAACAATTGCAATTTTAAGTCAATGATAGAACATAGAAATTAAAAGAAATGTTAATATAGCTATAAGGAAACAATAAAATAAAACTATATTGCAATCAGCATAGATTAACTATTATACAAACTATTTCACACTACAATGAAATAGTATCTTCAGTTTTACAAAAGAAATACTTCGATCAGCTAATATTGTGGAAATGATATAGACTTTGTACTGGATATTGTGTTTTATGTTCGTCGTGTTTCGCCTATTGTACAGATGAACTGTGCAAGGTTTTGTGTTAAAAAAACGCATATAATGTAAATAATATTATGGAACTAATTATGTATTTCAATTTTATAGAAAAAATTTTTTAATGGTTACTCTTCTATATCTTCCGCTAATGGCCTGTCACATTTTCTATTGACAGGAACCTTTAATTTTCCTAAACTCTCCTATTCTTCTTCTAACTTCCTCACTTCATTTTTCATAGGCCAAACAATAAGTTGTGCCTCCTTTATCCTTTAAATAAATAAATAAATAAATAAATTTGAATCAGGCTCCTTTCATAGGCCAAACAATAAGTTGTGCCTCCTTTATCCTTTAAATAAATAAATAAATAAATTTGAATCAGGCTCATCCAAAATTAGAAGCCGAAACGATTCCACGCAGCCAATTGGTCAGCAATATATGGGACTCAAAACTTAGCAGAATAATGTATAATGTCGAAGTATTTCTCTGCATCCAGTTGAAGCTAAGAGCTGTGAATAATAATCAAATTTTTTTTGCTACAAACTTATTGTTTACTAAACGACAGGACAAATTCACAACTTACTATAGGTCGTCAACATCTATGGAAGTCGATAGTCGAATCCCCCTGTATAAATTTTTTAAGGTGTGGGACCCAGAATCGAAGCTAGTCTTATGAGTTGAAAGCCAAAGCGTCTCCATCTCACTATTTCGGACGAGTGGAAACTCTTCAATATTTTAGGATAACAACTAAATTTCATAATTAATCATCTAACATTCCTTTATGGGGTTTTTGTTTAATAATTTTCAATTATTGAATTCAGCATTGAACAAATAAAGTTTGTCGATCTCTTCTAAAAGTTAAACAGACTAAATGTTTAAACTTTCAAGAAATGTGAAGTTGTATATTATTTTAAAACTTTTACGCGAATTATAGTGTTACAAATCTTCTTTAAACTAAAACTCAAATAAATAGTTAATTGCCATGTGGATTCATGGGAATATTTCACTTAAATTATTTTTTCGGTTGGATGGCAGCATGATAAATCATTCGTTTATTATTGGAATGTCCAACCTATGGCGCTTTCGGCAAAAATAACGCATTGCATAATTAGAAATGATGCATTCAATCCCACAGAAAATTTTTTTAAAATTTCTTATACAATTTATCTATATACATTATAAATCTGAAATGCCTATGCGCGCATGTTCACTTATAACGCAAAAACAGCTGAATAGATTTTTATGAAACAATTTCTGCTTTTTAAGGGATTTATGCAGGAAGGCTTAAAGATGGGTATTGATTATTAGAAATTGATTTTATATATTGTAATTGGCGTAAAAATTACTTGATATAAAATCCAAGATGGAAGATTAACGCTATTTGAATAAAATCACTGGACCGCAATGAACATATGACATATTAGCTGGCAGATATCATTGGATTACTATGTTCGTGTCCTTAGTAACTGAACAGTCTTATTGCATCATAATGGCCATATGATTGTTGCACGTGGCCTCAATGAGGTTGCTGAGTTACTAAATTAATGGCGGATATCGAGTACTGTTCTGTATATTATTTCATTAAATTACTAAACTTCAGATTTCGTATTAAAAGGTTTAAAAGTATTTTTTAATCTTTCTCTAATTTTCTCTTGATTATAGCTTACATTGCCTTATTTAGCCGTAATATACTTAAGTTAATCTTTGATTAGGCTTAGTGACCACATGATGGTGTGCTATTAGAGATATCTAATCTATATCTGTACATATAAATATATACACATTACAATATTTTAAAAGGACTGAAAAGGGATATAAGTTTGTATAGCGCATCTTAACTAAAAAATGAAAAAATTTACGTATGAACTATTCAATATAAAAGATATGCCACTCCTGGATTACCACATTGGAGGATCCCTTGTTCGATATGGCAGCTCATCTTAACTCAAAAACTAAAACAAAATATTTTTATGTGGTGTTTTATTTAACGACTTTTTAATTTAATATTGATTTCAAAAATGTTTTTCTATTATTTAAACATACAGACATTCATGAATGTTTTGAATTTTAAAATAAATGTATATTAAGTTTCGTCATGTATACATGTAGAAGGAATGTTGTATCCCAGAAATGATTTGAATGAGATGAAATGAGAGAATGTTATATCCCAGAAATGATCTGAAATGAGATTTGAAATGAGAAGAGTAGCAAAAATCTTGATATAAATAATAAAATAAAAATACATATCTCAGTTTTTGATAAACTGCAATATTTTTTAACACTTTGAAAACTTTATATGAAAAATATAATAATAATAATAATATAAAAACGAACACACCATATAAAAAACTTACATTTGTTTTTGAAGTATTCACATTAGTGAAATATATGTAATCAATGACTAATAGCATATTTTTAAGTAGAAATTGGAGACAAGCATTTTCATTCTTTGGTAAAATTTCAAATATTATAGAAGTTACATATTTTGCTATAGTTCTGAAAAATAAAAATGATTTATTACCTTTTAATAAATTATAGCAAATGTAAAATTTAAATAATATCTTGTTTTAATCTTTGTACTAATTTCAGAATTTCTATAATTAAAATTTTTATAGAATAAAAACAAATATTTTCAATTTTTAAAAATAATTGCTTTATCTATTAATATTATTGGGGAATAAACGGCTTAATTTCCATATTTATAACGAACAATTCAGCAGTATAATTATTAAATTTAATAAATTTTTTCGAATTTTGTGTAGATCTATAAAGCCAAAATACTGTATAAAATAAAACTGGTGCATGAAGGAAAACAAAATTTAAATTTACCAGAAATTACCCCGCTCATATAAATTACCGGAAATATAATCTTGTGATTTAATCTTATATTATTATATATAATGATAAACACCTCTGAAAACCTGTAGGACAGTGTTTTTCCAAAGTGTGGAAGCGCCCTCTAATGCGGCGCGACTCTATTCCAAGGCAGCGCGCAAGAATTAACAAAAACATCATTTTTGACATAAATAAGCAAAAAATAAATTCAAATTGGTATCGGAAAAAAATCAATTCAGCAAAACGGTTATAAATATAGTACATATATCCATGTATCCAGAAACTTTCTGCTATAGCTATTTTAAAAACAAAATAACGATCTCCTTGTAAAAGACAATAACGATAGTCTTCCATGACACTCGATTTGAGAATTAGTGCCGAAAAACAGGCCCATTCATCGCATTAAACACTATGTTATATTAAAGATGTATTCTATTTTTTGTTTTTTTGTAAGTTTGTTTAATTGTATTCAAAAATTATTACACAATAGTAGTAATATATATTTTTATGTACAAGAATTTTATTTATACAAAATATAGTATATTGTTTAATATTATTAAATTGTAAGTAGAAAATACCATATTTAGAAAATACCGGTATTTATAAAATTAGACTGTTATGAAAATGAGGAGTGTACCAATTTTTTATGAAAAAAAGGGAGCGCAGACACAAAAAATTTGGAAACCAGGGCTGTAGGAAATCATAAAATTGCAGAGAAAAAAATGTCTGTATCATCTCATTATTTATTAATTAAACATGTAAAAATCTTTAAGCAACTTCATGCAATCTTATAAAAACTTATATTCTAGTTTTTTTAAAATTCATTGAACTGTATGATATGTAGAGGTATCTTAGTAGAAACAGAAAAGCTGCTTGTTTTTGCAAAAACTTATAAAATTGCAGAGAAAAAAATGTCTGTATCATCTCATTATTTATTAATTAAACATGTAGAAATATTTAAGCAACTTCATGCAATCTTATAAAAACTTATATTCTAGTATCTTAAAAATTCATTGAACTGTATGATCTGTAGAGGTTATCTGTAGAGGTATCTGTAGAGGTATCTTAAACAGAAAAGCTGCTTGTTTTTGCAAAAACATTCTATTTTTCAGTTAGCTACATGAACTTCTTTATTTACGAATATAATTAGTATATAAATTTTGTTCGTAGCTTAAATACACTTATTAATATTTGGACCCGAAAATTACCGAAATAACTTTATATATGGTAGATTGTAATATATTTCACAACTGCCCAATTAAAAGTTTCTTCTTTTACAATTTTTAAACAAAATATTCCGTTTATGAAACGAGTCCTTTTTATATAATCGCCTCCATCTTTGGCATTATATGCTCACTAACTGTATAATTTTATATAATATTGTTTTCTAGAGCGTTCTGCTATTGTTGAAAACTATCCAAGAGTTTTTGAAATTTCGTGATATTTTAAAAGGAAATTTCACGTTCGTAAGTACGGATGTTCGTTAGTAGAGAAACGTGCGTATTGTAATTGTTTTATTACTTGGAACTGGAAGCTTCAAGTTTAATAGCCTATGTCGTTATTGGATGCTTTTCTTTAATAATATCAAATTAATAAAAGAACTATAAAATTTATGGCATGCTGGATATTGGCCAAAATAATGACTGTTTTAATAAATGACAGTGACTACTGTGAGGCCTGCACGGCCCGCTGAGCCCACAAAATAGAATAGAACGATGCTCAACAGGCGGATACCCTACCTGTGGTTTGTGGCGTGTGTAAGGACGGGTAACGAGAGTTTGGATACAGACGGACACAGAGACAACGTTTGTGAAAAAAAACCTCTTCCTTTATTGGAGAGAGAATAATTACAACAGTGATAAATCCGACAATTAATGTCGGAGGACAATACCTCATGTTATATGGGGATTTCTCCACCGGATTATGCTAGTTGGGCGGCGTACACTGGACGTCCGGTATTCGGCGTAGGAGGACAATACCTCATGTTATATGGGGATTTCTCCACCGGATTATGCTAGTTGGGCGGCCAAGGGTGATATTTGAAGATCCAGTAGTCGGCGTGGTCTCCTTGGGACGTGATCGGGATGTCGGTCGGAGGTACTAGACAGTTCAGTTCAGCTTTTAGTTGATGGACTCCGGGGTTCGGATCTGTCCGGGCACTTGAATGTGGGTCCTCGAACAGAACAGTAGGAATGATTCCTTAGAACAAGCTGGTTAAGTAAAATTCACAGTTCTTCCGTTTCGAGATTAGACAGGTAGTGATTCTTCAAGAGACAAGGGTTTGAAACTATCTCACTAGGCCCGCACCAAGGAAACCTAGAATAAGAGGAAGAGGAAACTCGACGTTTTCAGCGTAACCAGGCGTAACAGCGCCCCCAAGTGGTTGCCAATGGCTGAAGCAGACGACAATATTTGTTGGGTCAGCCTTCTCGTTTTTAGACTAGATATGTTGCCAATGGCTGAAGCAGACGACAATATTTGATTGTTGGGTCAGCCTTCTCGTTTTTAGACTAGATACGAACTATACTGTAGGCGGCCGGATGGCCGAGTGCCACACTGGACTGGAGGACCCGGGTTCGCGTCCCGGGTCTGGTCCCAGTTTTTTTCGGGGTACTGGGCCCGGCCCGGTGATCCCCGTCCTTCACCATCCAGCCCCCCTCCACGGGTGTGGGTGCAGCCCGTGGTTGGAACTGGCCCCACCCCCTTAGTAATCTTCCTGATTGGAAAGGGGGTGTAAAATATACAAAAATAAAAAAAGAACTATACTGTATTCATTAAATTTTTGAGATTATAGTCCTAGTTAATAAAATATCCTTATAAACGTTAACTAAGATTGATTACAATAAATAAATCGACTGCAGTTAAGTACGATATTGAATTTTTGTCAATCGAGTGTATTGAATGTACTGTAATTAATTCCTTGGAATTTTCTACAACTTTTCTTAAAATTTTTTATTGTTATACTAAATTCTGTCAATGAATTCAAAACATAAAGAACAAAATTAACAACTGCTATTATAATTTATTATTCTCAGCACAAGAATATGAACAAATTAAAACTTTGACTTCTAAATAATCTAGAGCAGGGATTCCCAACCTTTTTCTTGCATCGACCCCTTTTAAAAGAAGGTTTTCTTCATCGACCCCCTAACATTTTTCTCCATAATATACAGCATACAACATAATCATAATATAAATAATTGTACATAAATAACTTAAAGATAACAATTAGACTAAGAATATGAACAAAAGTTTTGAAAAAATGGTTTATTAGATTTATGTTTTATTATTTTTTGTACTATTGTTCCTGCGTTTTACTTTTTTATATTGCACTTATTGCATAAAAAGTTAATATATTTAAAAAATATTATTGGTTTTTAAAATATATCAAATAATTTTAGTGTATTTTCCCTTATATTTATTTCATATGATTTTTTCCTTATTACATGATATAGTTTTATATCAATAAACAATTAATTATCGATTTTATTGATAAATTTTTTGTAATCAATGGTATCTTTATCTTGATTATGCCGATCAATCGCCGGTGCATATTCGGCTATCGACCCCCAATAGACCCCTTGATCATCATTGACCCCCTTTAAAATTTCATCGACCCCCAGGGGGTCGATACTGACGCCGTTGGGAACCCCTGATCTAGAGCAAAGAACAGAGAAATGATTTCTTTTAAAATTGTTCCGATGGCAGATTCTTTTATTTCCTAAGTAAACAAAAACAAATTGGTAGACTGAACATTGGTACACTGAAATAATACTCTTTTTGTGTGAAATCAATTCATTAATCACAAATTATATTTTCAACTGGAATTTGCAAATTCTAATATTTTATTATTAAAGAATTTTAATACTTAAATCAGGAATATGCAAATATGGAAATCTTTACACACTATTTACAAACAAAGAAAAATTGCAAATAATCATCAAAGATTTATAAAAGCAATAATATCTGTATTTGTAATAATATATCTTACGTTTTTACAATTACAGTAAGTATTGCATTACCGTGAAAACTACGTATGCATTATTTTTTTCATTTTCTTTATGGTCTTTCGATTTACTGCTTCTTCAGAACAAACTTCTTTATTGAAATGTTTTAAGTTAGAAAATATTCTGAATAGAAAGAAATCTCGCTTATTATACGAGCAAACATTTCCTTAAACTTATCATTCTCAATGAAAAACCAATCAGATAGTTCAGAAATCGGAAATAAGACATTTCTGGATTTTTTATTTTTTTCTAGAATTGTGCAGTTTATGACTGAACACCAAGTTCTATAAACTCTTCTGCAAGATTTGGACATTATTTTATTACGTTTTATATTTTCACTAACAATCCAAAGCAAAAAAAAAGTAAATCAACACGTACAGTTCAAATGGTGAACGGCTAAATAATTATTGGCAGCCACTTGAGGGCGCTGCTCTTGGCGGGGTTACGCGTTTCTCTTTGATCTTTTGGCGAGTTTCCCTTCCTCTTATTCTAGGTTTCCTTGGCCCGCACTATCTCTATAGGGTAGGGCGAGATCAACGAGATCGGCTGCTACGGCGACAACGGACTGACTCCTATGACTGTCAGGCAGAGGCATAACTAGGCGTTGGCATTTGAGCAGTTGCCAAGGGCGCAACAGTCGAAGGGCGCCAGAATCTCTTAAGGTATATTGTAAATTCGCATATTAACATTTGGCTTTAGGTACACTGATTACATTATTGCATATATCAACAAAGAAAGTATTTTTTTTTATTAATTATTTCTTTTGAAATAAATATGAAGGTATGTAAGAAATTAAAAATAAGAGTTGATTTAAAAAATACATAAGAAATAAAACTAGATAAAGAAATTATAAAAACTTGTTTTGTTGTTTATTTTAAACAGATATTTTATCAAGTGGTTTCATTAATTCATTGCAAAGCACGAAGCCCAGTTGGTAGTTTTATTTTACACACACGCACAAAAGATATGGGGTTCTCTGAGCTGATTATCTTTAAAAAGTTATAAACATTTGACATCATCTAATATTACTATACTATAGGTGTTTTTATCCTGCTTGGCACTGCAACTATAGAAGCGCAGTAACAGACCAATCAGGAATTCCTAATCCATTTACAACGGAAAGGGTACGGCGGAAATAAAACGGTATGGATCCATAGTTGGAATTTAGATTATTTGATCCCACTGCTTTAATATTTGAAACTGACCAGTAAGTTAAATTCAACAATGTCTAAAGTGAAAAATAAAATTATTCCTAGTCAAGGAAGAGAAATAAATAGTGTTTAATTATCACTGCTGATGTTATAGCGCAACTTCCAATGAACACGATTCTGAATACGATTCCAACAGCACAGATTGCTACAGTTTAACCAAATATAACTAATTTGAAAAATAAAATTGCTTTTTGTGTTTAGAAAATATTTATCTGTAGTATTAAAGCATTAAAAACATTAAACAAAGATTAATTTATTTTTAACACATTTTATCGAAAACATGAATATAAAAAGGTCACATTTTGTCTGTTTCATTTCCTGTTTAGCCCTTCGGTAAAAAATGGAACCCTTCCGTCACATGATTTAGTTCGCGCAGATCAAGTGCTAAGCAGAATGAAAACACCTATAGCAGTGCATGGCATTCATTCAAGTGCTTCATAGTATTTCGTTCTGAATGATATATAAACAACTAATTTACTAATAATGTTGTATTGTTTTTTTATAGCAATAAAAATTTATAAGAAGAAACTTGACATGAATGCTCTTTAATTTGTTTCCCTCCATATTCATTATATTCTTATTATTTTTGACAAAAATTCATGCTTGTTTTAAAAAAGCATGACTGTTTCACTTTTTTTTACTTTTTTTGCAAAACAAAAGAAGGGTGCCAAGCTATATATTTGCCATGGCCGCTAAAATCCTAAGTTACGCCTCTGCTGACAGGAACCGACTTCATTGGAGTTCAAAAGGAAGGTGACAGTCTGCTATCTCGGGCTGCAACCGACTAACTTCCTTTGTCCCAGTCCTTCTCTTAACTTCTTGATTAAAACAAATAAACACATCACCTTTTCTCCCGGGAAATCGTTACCACGACCACGGTCACATAATTTTTCACAAACCCCACCAAGCATCTGGACGATACTAAATATCGTGCAGATGCTTGATGACTCAAATATTAAGTCGCATGCTTGATGACTCAAATTTTGAGTCTTCGTGAATCTATCTGAACTGTAACATGTTTGTTATTATTTCTTTGATGGTAGAGAACGGAGTATCTCGGACCGGCTGGAAGAAAGACACATTCACCAGATGTTTATTATGAAATTTTCAGTCCCGTTAAATTACGATCGTGTGTGAAGTGACATTCTCCAGCAGGCCCTACTCTGAGTCTCTACACTACTGTATTTGGCTTAGAGTCAATCATGTTTATTATTTAATGATACATATTAATAAATATTAAATTGTTTGCTTAATTAAATTTTATGTTTACCAAAAAAATGAATTATTATTATTTTATTTGATCTAATTATATTGATAAATAATTTTATCAATAATTGATAAATTTATTTATGACATTTATATTAAAAAAATATCAATGACATTTATAAATAACATACTAGATCATAATGGTTCATTTTTTCAAAAAATTGTGGATTATTTATAGATGCTTAATATAAAATATTCTCGATTTTCTGTTCATAATAGTGAATTTTATCTTTATTAGTAACATTTACCTTTCAGTGATATTCTCCTCTTCAAGTTTCTCAAGCAAATTGATGAAGTAATTAATATTTATAACTTCTATTGTTTCTTCTTCTGTAATATTGAACTGAATCCAATTATTTTCGAATATTAATTGGATAATATCCAACCAGTGATCCTGTATAAAACAAATGTAACTGAATCTGATACACAATTTATATGCATTATTTATTTAATTTAATAAAATATGCAAAAATTGCATTAAAGTAATTAATTTGAGTCTGAATTAAATAAAATTATCTGCAAATGTAAACTATCTGAAAATCTTGTTAACAGGATTGATAATTATAAATATTTAATAAAATTTTAAAATTAACTAAATGGATTTCAATTTTAATATTGAAATACAGACAGTCTTTACTTTAAGGCGCTTCACTAATACGCTGCTTCTTAATTATATTTTCATGTTTTTTAATTTTATATTTCAAAATGAAATTTATCTGCAAAATAATTTTAAAATTGGTATATAAAACATAAATTAACATAGACCGGCTGGGCCTGAGACATTCTGAACTGAAGATATCAGATCTGGAATCCAAACTGGATCCTCAAAATTGATAGGAAGATGCTTTAAAACAGGGTCATCTGATCCAGTTTCTTAGATCTAGCGTTATTGGATACTTGTCTTTTAAAGCTGCCCCGCGAGAAAGCGATCTAACGTGATCGCATCCAGTTGCGTTGCGGCCGAGATAGTTTTAGATCACGTGGTTACTAATAACGGTTTTTCTCAGCAATGGTTAGTGACAACGGCTAACGTTAACAAGGCAATATTCTGCATTTCATGGAATTCGAGGTTTTTACAGGTAAGAGTCGATAAAACGTGCTGTTTTGATCGCATCCAGTCACGTCGCGGCCAAGACAGTTTTAGAATGAACTGAACCTTTAACATAACGGAATTATCGATTCATATTTTATACATCAGTCAGTGGACGGCAAATTTTCAATTCTATAATGGAGGGGTGGGCAAAAGGCGGCCCGCGGGCCGGATTTGGCCCGCGAAGGCATCTTATACGGCCCGGCATATAAACTAGAACATATTACAGTTTCAAGGCCCATATTTGTAAAATTCTACTCGAAAAGAAAAAATAAAGTAATGGATAGTCTGTAGTGTAAAATAATGGACACACACGCTAGTATACACGTTCACTACCGAGTTATTCCAAATTTTGATTATATAATTAACCATGAACAAAGTAAATTTCATCAATCACATTAAGTTATAAATTTATTTTTATAACATTAAGTAGGTATCTAATATTTTGTAACATTCTTATGTAATAGGTTGTTAGTAATCAATCAATTTGATAAAATATTGATATTTATGTTTTTAGAGAAAATTATCTAAATTTATTAATTCGTAGGACAAATTATTTTCTAATGTTTTTAAAGGAAAATAGTTTCTAGGATGCTTTTGAACTCTTTGCATACAAACAAAAACTAAGAAAATAACATAGAACTCTTTGCATACAAACAAAAACTAAGAAAATAACACAAGAAAAGGAAAGTATATTTTAAAAATAATATTGATCACGAATATATTCTTTGTGCAAGTATCACAAAAGTGGCAAAACACGATAGTCAGATCACAAGAACGTGTGCAGTTATTCTTGTCCCGTATGATGGTGAGAGGAATATGTTTGTGCAAGAATAAATCTTACTTGAATGTGATTAGTCATTTTATGTCAAAGTAGTTTTATTAATTATTAAGATATGCTAATGTTATCATCAATAATTTCATTACATAATTACATAATGGCGCCGTAATGTTAAATTCGCCCTTAGGTACTGTACATTTCAATTCTTATACAGCCTGCTTCATTCTGAAGATTGTTTATCCGGCCCTCGGCAGAAAATAATTGCCACCCCTGCTCTAATGTATAGTTTATTTGGAATGAATCAATCTTCATGGTATGTGACATTAGTTTAATTCCTCTATAGTTGCCACACATTTGGATGTCCCCTTTTCCCTTGTAAATTGGGACAATAATACTTTCTCTCCATTCGTCTGGTATCTCCTCCTCTCTGTAAATCTTCCCCAAGAGGTCCCATAGTAGGTCCAGTCCTTCATTCATTCCATTCGTCTGGTAACACAACAGAATTTCGCCTCCCACCGACTAATGTTTAAAATACGAATCGACAATTCCATTATGTTAAAGATTCACCCCATCATCATCATCATCAAGCTCCTCCTTACCCCATTCCACCTTATCATAGAATTATCAAATTTTAAGGTAACTTTTCTTATTATTCAAGATACAGTTCTATTAACTTTAAGAATTCTAAGTGATCCACTACAAAATGGCAGGTTTCTAAACAATGATGGTGCCATTCATTGAAACTATTTGCTATACTTGAATAATATTATAGTCATTTAAAATAACTTTACATACATTTTGCAATAATGATTTTGTTTTATTACTTTTTCTTTCAATCTATCTGTCCCATAGTTTGCATAATACCACAAAAATAAAACTCTGCATAAGCAATTAAATTTTAGATAATTATTTCTTTTTTTTTTATCTGAGCTATATAATTGTTAATTTTGAAATTATTTTGTTATTCACGAAAGCTATTTGTTTATTTGGAAGGCTCTTTTTATAAAAATGGTGCAATTATTATTTTATCATTGGCAAAAGTTTTGTTATTAAATGAGTTTCAGATAAAAGAGTGCTAATGAATAACAAGGAAGTAAAAACTAATAAATAGAATGAAATAATTATACTGTCTTATTATTGGTATCACTGGTTTTATTTAATAAAATTATATTAATATTAAAATCTATTGGAATTTTATTATTTTAAAGAATAGTTTTCAATAAAATTTATCAAGAATGCATAATTTTATTTCTGAAAAGACATCAGAAATGAATATTTTTTACGAATTTCCACGAGATATAAACTTCATCAATGAATGCGTATCTTTTTTGTCCATAAAAATTTTCGCTTTTGAATTTTTATTCATTTAAAAGAAGAAAATGTCTTAACCATACCAATTATTGAATATTAGCGCGAAGTTAACTCAAGGGGAATAAGGTATACAGTATTTAATTCTACGCGACAATAGAACCCGGAAGTTTTGATAAGTCGATGACATGCTATTCGAATAATATATCTTAAAATTGTGAAAGTTAATTTTTTAAAAATTAATGTTTGCTTTAAAAATCACTCGAAACGTTTTTTTTGTTGTTTGATAGGATTAAAATATGAAATTTTTAATGCTCAAAAATTTTAAAGGAAATTTGAAGTGATTTTATTTTGATTTTCTGATCGGTAGCAATAAATCATAATGCAATATAATAGGAGTCGGCAACCGGCGGCCCATAAAAGATTGACCATACTTACATAGCATGTTGAATTATGTTGAATTATTTGTATAATGCATTTTATAATATTAATAATAAATTAAAAATAATTTTATACTTATACTTCGTGATATCGCCATGCAACTTGGTGCCAGTCATCAGGAGGGAGGATAACAAAGATGACCTCATAACTCAGATTATAAAGTGGACACAGATGATTTGTCTAAGGAAAACTACCAAAAAATGACACATTAAGCAAGGAGACAAACATAGTGTGATGCATAAACTATATTATTTTGTTTTTATATGATATTTTTCATTCAGTTTTATTTACATGCTTGTTTCGTATCTCGTATTTCAAATATTTCTGTATTTTTTAAAATTGCTATAATAAAAATTGATGATAAATATTTTTTTGCTTATTGTTTTCTTGCGACCCGATTATTAAAAGTTGAATGTGGCCCATAAATCTGAAAAGGTTGTCGATCTTTGCAATATAAAAATATTTACAACTTATTACAGTAATTAAAATACTCATTTATGCTTCAAATTAGGTTTCAAAATTATTTTTAAAAATTTAAACTACTACGACCTTTGCGTCATTTTTCATAAAAAGAAATGCTTTGCCATGGAATTCTATGATACAAATTTTAATTAAAATAAATAATTAGCGTTTTTCGAGCAGTCTAATTCCTAATTTTATATTTTCTAATAGCTACTTTCACGGAAAAACTGCTTCTCAGTTATAATTCGATAAAATCAATTCAAGACAGTCCTCCTGCACTAGTCTGTGTATCGAATTATATACCCTACTCAAATTTTTAAAAACTTCAATATCAAGTAAAATCTGTTTAAAAATTTTCTCTTATTAATTATTCGCTTCAATTTACAGTTAATTTAGAAATAAAATTCAAGACGAAAATCTTTTTATAATAATTATTCTATAAACTTTGCTAATTATTGTGAAAAATATTTTCATTTATAGTTTTTTAAGTTATTAACTAAATAGAAATAATAACTTATAAAAAATAATTATTAATTCATTCTATTACATAAATACTATTGGGAATAATTATTTATCATACAGTAATTAGACAAATGAAGTGGATTTTATTTATACAGTACATAATTTTATAGTCTGTATCATGTGGTGGTGACATTTCTTAGTAGAATAAAATTTTCATAACGTTGGATACGGTTATAACTTATATATATCTTAGAAAATTCAAAAAAAAAAAAAAAATTTCGTTTTTTGTGAATAATGGTTTCAAATATACTCACTTTCTATAAAATCTACCTATATTTTTATATTATTTATGATATTATATGTTTTTGAATCTCATAAATTTTCATTTATAGTCTTAAAAGAATATTCTTTACGTAAATTTTTATTACCGTCAAGACAGATTAAAAAAAGTTTGATATAGGCCCTATTACTACTGAAACTGGAAGAAAAAAATAAACTAATGATGAATATTAAATAACATAATTTACATGATTTTTTTATTTTTATTTTTTTAGATTTTCTGGCTATCAATTTGTTCCAATGAAACTTCTTAATCTATCAGATGATGTTGATTACAATGTTTACGAGAAGTAATGGAAGCTTTCTAAAATTCAATTTTCAAAAAAGGAAAAGTGGCAGCGGTTGACCTCTGTTGTCACATAAACCTTGATAAATGTACTAAATGTTTCAAGGAAATAGAATTTGATTTTTTTATTACTTTTCCGTTAATCGTTGTTAATCAAATTTTTATTAATCGCATAAATCGCTTCACTCGGGTAAATCACTACGAATTTTGGTATAACTATGGAAAATATGCCAAAATTCAATAAATAATATAAATTTAAAGTGAAAATAAATATATAATATGCTATATTTTAGTTAGTTTCACTTAAAACTGTAGTTTCAACTTGTATATTTCATTTCCTCTAAAGTTAAATCTATATAATGCATGAAGAATTACGAGTTTTCATTAATATTGAATCACTTTTGCAAGATTTATTATAATGCATCGTTCAATTTAATGAAAGTATATTAAAATTTTAAATAAAACTATAAATTATATTTTAAATTTCGTAATAAATAAATAGTAAAAATGCATAATTTTCGGAAATGTTTATTATTTTATTTCTTCTGATATTATATATATTACAGAATATTAAATCCCGTTCATATTATTGACTTTAATCGAAATAATTAAAAATTAAATCAAGAAAATAAATATTCAGAGTTCTATAATTATTGTATAATGGAGGAATTATTCAGAAAAAACAATATAAATTAATTATAAAATTTTATTTTTGCAGAATTTTTCTTCGCTTATCAGAAATATAATTAGGCGAAATTATGTTTATAATTTAAATTAAAATCATATTTCAAATGGAATAATTAATAAAAATGAATTTTTTTTTGTATTAAGTACACTGTATTTTATTAATATTATATAAAAATGATATCAATAATTTCTTATGTAATATATTTAAACTTCAATTCAGATAAAAGCAAAATTGTTCATTCTTAAAGCAACTTAAATTTTAAATTAATAATTTGAATTATATTTTAAAATTTTATCATATTATTTTTATTAAATTTTCATTTAAAAATAGATTTTTATTGTATTCAAACATAATTATAAATTTTAAACAAAAATATCTATTTTATTTTTTACGAAAAATTCTTTAGAAAGAAAAGTAATTGAAGAATCTAAAATTTTCGTAATATTAACGATTTAAAATTCGTATTGATTTATTTAACTTATTTATTTATAGAAAATAATCTTTTCTGATTTTTTTATGCTTTTTTTCTTCTTAATTTTGTTAAAATATCATAATTCCATCAACATTAGTAGTTTTTTTTTCCCCTTCATTGAACTTACTGTATTTATTTTTAATTCAAAAACAACTATAAAATTACCATAATTATTATATTATTCTGAAAAACGCATTGTACATTTTCAAAAATTGAAAAATTATTATTTAAGTAGATCAATACAACTTCAAATTTATATAACAACTAAGTTATTTTATTTTGTAATAAATAACAAATCTTACTTGTGCCGTTTATCAAAGTTGAATCTATATTCAAATTATTGAATAATTCTCAGTACCGAGTGAATATCGAGAATAGTTATAAATATATTAAATTTTTCTTTAAACATGACATTTCGTTTTTTACTGTCAGTTTACAATAGCACAAAACACGCATTATCTCTTAAAACTGTTTGCATTCATCCATTTGTAAAGTTTAATCTCCATCACATGCGAATACTTTATAAATAGAATAAACGAGGAGAATTATAATACATTCGATAAATAAAATTACCGATTGGGAAAATAAATATCACCTAGTAAAACACCTATCACGCTTGAAGTCTGTTAATATAATCAATTAATGATCAAAATACTGCACATTTAATATTAATTGAATCACAACAACAAGATTTTTGTTTACTTTACTGAAATATTATGAAAGATGTAATGAATTCAATGGAGTAAAAAAGTAAGAAAAAAAAACAGAAAAGTAGTAAAAAGTCCATGTTAAGCATGATTTTTATTTTATTGATTATAAAACATCTAGCGAACTCTTGTGTAGGAGTAACTGAACGATTGATCTTTCCTATCCTTTATCATTGTTCTTTATTACTCAGGACTTCTGTTTCTCAATATTGTTACAGCCACGTCTTACGATCTGTTCCTTTATTGTTATAGTTTATACGACTTTAAAGAATAATTTTATTTTTTCCTTTGTGTATCTTTTCTTAATGCTATCAAGAGATAGGGTGAATTTTGCTAGTAAAAAATACATTAAAATATCTACTGTACTTTTTTACTTAACGGTAATTTATTTCATTGCAGGACATTTATTAAATAAAAATAAAATCTAATATTTTTATTATTAGATCTTAATAATATTTTTTGAAGTATTAGCTATGCAGAGTATAATCACCAAACAAAAAAATGTTTCGGTTCAAAACATTTTAATATTTTTATAACAATTTTGAATCATCAAATTAATTGCACATAAAATCGGATGAATTAATTTGATATTTTTATTTAAATACATTCTCCATCAAATATATTTTGACGCCATTTTTGATATTTTAATTTATAAAAAAATAGGGACAAAATTTCGATTTTTAATAAAATATTTAATTTATAGAGAATGTAAGTAATTAATAAAGGTTACATTTGTGAATATTTTTATTTCACATACAAAAGATTTGATTAAGAAGATGAAAAATCTAAAGTAAAGCTTTTACTGATGGCATTTTTCACTTTTTAAGTTGATTCAGCTGCATCAGAACAATTTTAACGGGAGTTCCTTATCGCTTTAATTAGATTAATTTAATTAAATTTAACGTCAGCAAATTTAATTTTGAGCTTCTTTTATCTTTCCTAAAAAGCACTATTGGGGGTAGGGAATTTTTGTTTGGTTTAGTCCCGCAGCATTCTACACGAAAATAAAAGTTAATCATGGATTAGTCTTCCATTTTCTAATTTGATTTTTAAAAAATATATATATTTTTATTTAATTTTAAAAAATAAATGACTTTCTTTTAAATAAATAAAAAATTAATGACGATATTTTATTCCATCGTTTTTTCCTGTCATTAAACGGTTGGTAATGCATTTCGAATACTTTTAGTATTTTATAGTTAGAGGTGTTTTATTAATTAAAATTTTACTTCTTTGATTTGTTTTTAAAATTTTAATATGCCTTGCAGATTTTATTATTATTTGTAATTAAAAATTGACAAATCTTATGTTTAAAAATAAACATATTTTTTATTTCGCATTTTAATCCTATCATAAGTTATAAATTATAGAACTCAATCATTATTTAATATTTAAAATTTTTAATTCAATTTAAATAAAGATTATATGTAAAATAGTGATGTTTCATTATCGAAAATAATTATTTTTTCATATTAAAACTATGAAAGGAACCTCTAGGCATAGCTTATTTTCAAGATCTCATGCATAACAATGAGACATGCTAGCAATAATATCAAATCAGTTCTATTAGAAATGTTATAGAATAATTTATGTTTTTAATTACAGTATTTTCATAAATAATAAAAAATTAATTCATATTCTGATTCATTAATTTTTGTCATAATCTTTGATTCGATATTTCATGCGAGGATTAAAAACTGTAATGAATTTTTTTTCTTGAAATTTAACAGGAAAAATAAAAATATTCGTATCATAAATCCGAATTCCAATACTTCAAATTTGCTTCATTTTTATCGATTTTTATAGATATATTTTTAAGATTGCTCGCATTTCAAATAGAAACGAAAAATATCAGTGAAAAATAAACTTATATCTTCACTACTGCCATTTCGAAATAAATGGAGAATTTTAACACAATGAATTGTAAAAAATAAATTGATGGGATAAAAAATGCAAGAATAAAAAAAAAATACTATTTAGAGAAAGCTGTAAAGATTTTTCTTTAAGGCACATTATTAATATCGGATTCTGATTTCGATATCGAAATGCCAGTCGTGGAGATGAATAATTCTAAAATGCAGTTAAATGAATTGTTGCGTTGACGATAATTTAATCAAATTTAATATGGAAGTACTTCGACCATTTCGATACTTGGATTACCTTACAAAGTTCCTTAAAAGTTCAATTACTAAATTGGATCCTAATGCATCCATTTGATGCTAAACTATTCCTGTCTCAGATGCTACTCAACGATTTGGAATTTAATTAAAGTCTCGTTCGTTTCCGTTAGCATGAAATCTATAGCATAATTTAAATATTGATATCTACAATATATGGAAAATTGAAAATAGATTAAAGATAATGTAACGCTACAGCGAATAAACGAAAAAAATTCCAACAAATTCCTATACATTTTGACAAATTTAAGAATTTTAAAGTAGATTGCAAAAAAATTATGTGATAAAAGTAGTAAATTGCAATTATTTAATAGAATTTTTATTTATATTTAAA
>AYEL01027291.1:0-17314 GCA_000484575.1 Olivierus martensii | reverse complement strand
TAATATTATTTTACATATTTTTTATCATTTTAATCTATTTTATCATATTGTTTAGTATAACATTTTATTAAAACTTTTGTTTTCATTATTTATACCGGTATATGTTTTTTTTCTACTAAATAAAAATATCGATCTTAGGTGTTTCGAAAGAAAAATAAAAGTATGCAACTTTCCATAGTAATACACTATGGTACATGCGAATATAATGAATTACTTATATTTGTAAACTTTCTTGAAATCAGGAAAAAATATATATATTTAGGCAACATCGAACAATTTAGTACAAACATGGGGCATTACATTCCTATCGGCAAAAATAAAACAGAACTACTTACGTTCAAGAAAATTTGTCTTTTTGTCTCCAAGGGATTTTCAGCTTTAGATTACTTTTGGAAAGTAATGGAAAATAATCTAAGAGAGAATAAATGTTTTACAAGAAAAATGAGAATGTTTATAAAATTTTGATGAGTAGAAAAGAATTTACATGCAAAGTTTAAAATATTTGTGATATTTTCTTATAAAATTTCTTGAGTCATATTTTATATTTAATCCTTTAGTATTGTATATTTATAATAAAAATTATATTTAATTAAAATTCGTAGAGATTAAAGAATTAAAATTATAAATCATAATTCTTTAAAGAGAATTTAATTATAAAGTAGATCTTATAAGAAAATCCTTTCTTTATAATTGAGAAACACATACCGTATTTAGAATTTCATATTGAACAAATAAAATATAGATATTTTTGAATATTATTATATTTTAATTCCTTTCAAGAATCACACTTTTAAAAATAACTAATTAAAAAAAGGAAAATTACTTTGATGGATATGATTTTATATCTAAAAACAGAGCGAATTTTTCAATATCAGAAATATTATGTTCCTTGTAGTTTGATAAAACGTAATATTTTATAAGTTATTGGTATAGATAAATCAATTTACAGTAATCTTTTATTTTGCATGCTATATTTTTAAATTTGAATTTTTTTTTCGAGTGATAATTCCATTTCTACAATTTCTATCATTATCCTTCGTGAATTTTTTTATTCTGACATCATGGAACATTATTTATGCTATTTTTAACCTACTTTCCAGATGAAAGTGAGAATCATAAAATCACCATTCTGTTAATGTTTGTGCGTATATCTATGTCCTCATTAATAATTTTTTAAAATAATTGTTGGATTTTTATGAAATTCTAACTGAATAATCTACTCTCAAAGATGATCTCTAGCCAATAAATCAAATATTTTAACTCTATAACTTCAGTCTTTTAACAATTGCGGATATTTCATGCTATCTTAATATTTTCTTTTAACTAATTGATAAATTTTTATAAAATTCTCCAAGTATATATTTTATCATCGACTTAGATATCGTATTAGTTAAACCTAGAGTTTCAAATATTTAAAAATAAACAACATTTAAACTTCTGAAATTTCCTTCTAATGAACTTTTGATGATAATAGAGTTTCAAATATTTAAAAATAAACAACATTTAAACTTCTGAAATTTCCTTCTAATGAGCTTTTGATGATGATTTGATTTTTATGAAATTCTATGAAACATATTCCATAGTATTAAGTGAACATTAATTGCGTAAAAAGTATGGAGTATTGCTTTTATGATATGCTTTTTAATCCTACATTATAAATCATTTTATAATGATACACATACAAAAAATAGACGATTAAATTTTTCCAAAAGTACTAGTTAAAATTATAAAAGTTATTTCCAAAATATTTATTTATATATTGTATTTTTAATATGAAATTCTTAATGATGATACTGTATCTCAATTTTCCGTAATGATACCTATAAAAGTTTATAAAGTACAATATATTTTGCAACAAGCTTCTATATTTTAACTATAAAAGATTATGTATACAGTAATTATAAGCTAAATTCTAATTTTTTTAATATATAAATTAATATACAATCAAACCTCGATAAGACGCCCCCGTTAAACAGCTACCCTCGCTGACCGCTAAGAAATTTAACGGAACGGATCTTCCCTATGTTAATAGAATAGACAAACCCCGATAAGACGCCATACGCCATCTGCCAGTAAAACGTCCAAACAAATATTTCTTTTGATGATGTATTTGTCCTCGTTAATCCGCCAAGGGCGCGTAAGGTGCATTACGTCCTGAAGTTCATCAGTATTGTATATACCAGTGGTTCTCAACCACTGTGCCGCCAAATCTTTGAAAGTGTACCGCGAAAAATTAAGAATGAATTGTATTTATATAATGGTATGAATCATATATAATAATAGTGAAATGTGGTTGACTGGATATCTCTTTTGCAAACGAACCACTGTACCGATTCCTATAAATAGGGTATTGTTACAAAAATCTAACCCTCGAATTTCTGCGACAGCCAAAATTTTTTGTCGTTATTCGAAATTTAAAAATTAAGGAATAAAAATTAAATCAAAATTATAGTTTCTCTATAAAGACAATATCCGCAGGTGGCGCTATAACTTAATAAGGGTCGCCATTGAATAAGCCCGTGTACGAGTATGTCTGTAATCTGAATGCAATAAATAAGAATAAAAACTCATAGTTAAATCAAAATTATTATTTAAAATACTTAGGTGTGCCGCCAAATTTTAAAATGTGTTCCTCAACAGAAAAAAGATTGAGAATCATATATATAGTATTAAAAGTTCTCTGGATTCATTTGTAACCAGCGGATGGGAGAGATGAAGTTAACGGTTAATCGTGTCTCTAAGTCTGGTTCATACCTAGGTTATAGAAAATTTAAGATTATAAGAACCACATCGTTTCCATCGTTTATTGCGTACCGAGCAAATAAGGATACTGTACAGTAAGCTGTGTACCTTATGTTTTACAGAAAACTCAAAAGTAGAGGATCAGAACAGCAGATGGACATGTTTTCGATATAGTACTATACATATACAGTACATATAATATACTGAAAGTATACAGTTTTTTAGAAAAATTAAGTTTGGAAAAGTAGAGGATCAGAACAGCAGATGGACATGTTTTCGATATAGTACTGTACATATACAGTACGTATAATATACTGAAAGTATACAGTTTTTTAGAAAAATTAAGTTTGGATGCTTAGTTAAAATATTATAAAAAAAATATATAAAAATAATAATAAAAAAACAGATTTTTAAAACATATCCCGAGAATAAAATCCAAACTTTTTACAGAAGTTTACCTTGAACGGTTCTCATCATATAAACTTAACCATAATTTATAACTCTAGAGTTATAAATTATGGTTACTTTTATAAAATATATATAATATATATTAGAGAACTGTTAAAAAATTTATAATGTTATTGAAAACATCATATATATATTATTGATATGTTTATAAGTTTCAGTGTCTTACCTCCTTAAAATAAATGGCCAGCATCTTCAGTTTATGTGAAGTTATCCTTCAGCAGCTATTATATAGAGCATTATGAATGTGTAGGTTCCATTTCTGTAGTCACGTGGTGAGTGTTTCATTCAAGCAAGCTGATTGCACTCGTACTTGGATGACGACACTTATCGAAGCTCCAATGATATTAAATCTGATAAAAATTCGAAAATTTTGACAAAAATTACCACTTACTTACGAAAGAAAGAAAACCTTCGGGAAATCTAGGAATTAAAAATTCAACAGTTACCAATTTAATTTGTAAAATTCGGGGATTTAACTTTAGTCGCAACTTGAAGATGGATAGAGATGAGGATGCTGCAGTTTCGATTAATTAATGTTTGCAGCGATAAATTCGGCTGCTGTTCTACTTATCGACCTTCTAATGTATGGATTTACTAATCAGAGTAGGACAGACAATGTCATCTTGTGCTTGGGAATTAAGTTACTAGGTGATTTTTGTCAAGAAGCCAAAGATTTATCAAAAGTTAACAGATGTAGGTGGATAAATTATGCGCTGGATCTCAATATTAACAAGCTTACGTATGAAACACTAGTAGAATATTAAGAAAAATAACCAGTTTTATATATTTTTAACTGTAAAATTGTTGGATACACTTAACCACAATCTATCGCTCAACAAAAATGATATTCTGATAGAAAACCACCTCGTTTTTGAGGAATATAACTGTTAAAAGTTTAACCGGTTTCTAAACAGCATAAATAATCAATCGGGAGAGTGATGTGAAAGGGAATAAATCAAGGTGGATACCTTTAAAGACAACTACTACAGGAGTAAAGTGTCAAATTTTGATGAATGAAAGGGTGTCTGGGTTGCTTAAAACTTTTTTTCGGATTGATATTATACTAGTAGGAGAAAGGCGATACGAATAAATAGATAAACAGGTTAAAACGATTTGGATAAAGAGTGACTATTGCTGAATTTTAATGATTTCCGTATCACTCGAGTTTCTGTACTCCCCATACGGTGTGCCTTAATCGGATTAGATACGATGTAGCAACAATACATAGAAATTCTAAGTGTTTACATATTAAAATGTTGTAAAAACAACTTACAAAATCTATTCAGAAGTCGAAAATCCTCAGTTGAAGTCATAAACACGTTGCGTACGATGAGGAATTATATTAAAAATTACATTTTGATAATTTTTCTAACCATTTTTTATCTATTTAGTTAAAAATTATTGGTTAAGAATGGATACAAGAAAAAACAAATACAAGAAAATTACTTAACTTACGACATTTCCAATAATTTTACCGATTTCTACAACTATTTTTTTGAGTTAAATTTATAATTATTGATCAACTTATAATTAATGGTTAAATAATAAAATTAATAACTGTAAAATAGGTTATTTGAGTTTGGTTTACACCAATAGGTCAAGGTTGATATACATTACACCCCCTTTTGCTTGGAAGATGATCATGAACCTTCAGAAAATTTCCCTGGATGTCAGAAGGTGGGACAGAGAAGGGGTGGATATTAGGTCACAAAGTGCATCAGCTCCCGATACGCCCGACATTAGGACAGGTGCGTTTGTCTGAGTGTCTGAAAAACACATCCAAACAAGGTCCCAAAATATTATTGTGTAACCTATTCCTATTGTCAAATATATGAGTTTATTCCAAACAGAAATAGATAATAAAAATATTAATAATAATCCTAATTAATTTTCCTATATGTTAATTTATACACACACAGATTTTGTCATTCAATGGCAACTTACTGCGTGGACACTAAGTAAAGTCATTACATCATTTCTTAACTTTTTTACTTGAATGAAATGTGTAGTCTCTTTCCTGTGCAAATCATAAAACTGGTTTCTGTATTTTGTAAGAACTTAATAGAACAATGGCTAAATTTCCGTGACTTGAATATTTTAAAAATTTTTATACAGAAAATACAAACGTACTCTAGACGACCATGTGATATAAAAGAACAAAAATTAAAAAGTACACAAAATATACAATGATATTTTTGTATATATTATGATAAGTACACAATAATAGTTATTGTATTATATACATTAGATATACTATATTTTGTATACAAAAAATACTTGACTACTTTCAACATTGGATACTTTAATATGCTAGAATATACAAAAGTAGTTTTTGTATATATCAAGTATATATTTTGATATAAATCTAGTATATATTTTTTGATTTATACAAAACAATATCATTGTAATATTCTCTATGCATCAAGTATTTTATTTTATATACAAAAAATGCTTGATTACTTTCATCATTGGATACTTTAATATGCTAGAATATACAATGATGACTTTTGTATATGTTGAGTATATTTTAATATATATCAAGTATATATTTTGATATAAATCAACTATATATTTTTTGGTATATACAAAACAATAACATTGTAATATTCTGTGTACATTAAACACTCTCTTTTCTATACAAAAATACTTGGATAATTTCATCATTGGATACTTTAATGTACTAGAATATACAATGATGGCTTTTGTATACAGTATGTTGAGTATATTTTAATATATATCAAGTATATATATTTTTTGGTATATACAAAACAATATTATTGTATATTCTGTGCACATTAAAGTATTCAAATTTGAAAGTATCCAAATATTTTCTGTATACAAATATACAATGATTTTTTTATATACAGAAAGTAGCCTATATATTTTTGAATATATCAACTATATATTTTTTAAGTAAATACTGTATATATAAAGAATACAATAAAATTTAAAATACAATTATAAAATAAATATCATTTTATACTTTATATCTGTATATATACATATAAACTTGACAATACAAAAAGTATATACTTAACATATACACATAATCTGTACTTGGAAACTTAATATTGTACTTGGAAACTTTCATCAATAGATACTTTAATGTATACAATAATATTTTTTATATATGTTAATGATATATTTTGTATATGTCAAGTATATATTTTTGA
Source organism: Olivierus martensii (assembly GCA_000484575.1). NCBI lineage: Eukaryota > Metazoa > Arthropoda > Arachnida > Scorpiones > Buthidae > Olivierus > Olivierus martensii. The sequence goes on along the minus strand of AYEL01027291.1, from coordinate 10,931 downwards.
TGTACAGTATATACATTTATGTATTTAAAATATGCAATGATATTTATTGTACTGTACATATCAATTATACAATATTTTGGTATACTATATATCAAGTACATAATGAAAATTTTTGTATACATTAAGTACACAATAATAGTTTTTATATTTTGCATACATCAGGTATACTATATTTTAGTACACCTGATATATATTAAGTATATATATCAGGTATTCTTGGATACCTTAATGTGTATAGGATATACAATAATGGCTTTTGTATATGTTTTGATATACATCAAAACATATACAAGCTTTAGTATATATTTTGATATATATCAAGTATATATTTTTGGTATATACAAAATAACATCGTTGTAATATTTTGGTATACATTAAAGTTGCACTTTTGAAAGTATCCAAGTATATTCTGCATACAAATACTGTTCACAAAATACAAGTAAACAATGAAAGTTTTTGTATACACCATGTACACAATGGTGGTTTTTATAATTACACAATACTATACCAAGTGTATCTTTTGTTATATATCAATATATATATTTTTATATATATAAATTATAGAATATCTTTTGTATATATCGAATACACTATAATATTTTGACATTATAAATATCATTAAGTACTTGATATCATATATCGATTAATCTGTAGCTAGGTTAAGATTTAATGTTACAATTTACGGCAACTACGAAGTATAAAATGCTTATTAAAATAATTTAAACTATTTCAGTGCTTCTGGTATGCAAATTTGAGGAGTAGGACCTATGCTGATTACATACAAATGAGTCTTAGGAGGGTCATGACCTGGCAATCAATATCCAGGCCATACGCCTTTTTCTTCCTTTGAAGGTCCAATGTTAATTTTCTTTTTAATATACACCTTTAAAGTATAAACATCTCCGTAAATATATATCAGAAACCACTTTTATACATGGTTAAAAATTTTTTTTAACCCCCTGCCTTACATAAATATAACTTTATATAATGGATAAGTGGAGTAAAAGCTATTTTTTTTTTTTAACTTTATGTGTTATAAATGATTTATTAATAATTATAGATTTTTCTATTCTCGGGAGATTTATATACGAAATACGCCCATCTCGGTTTAATTTTTTTTTTTTTTTATGTCTGAAGAAAGATATAAATTGGGTTGTCCCACTTTCGATGATTCTGTCACTCTTATTGACCCCAATAATAACGTTGGGAATACAATATGATACACAGAAGGCCAATAAAGGAACTGAGTAACACCACAACAACACACAAAACTAGTATATTCAAATTTATAAGTAAGAAATGCACCGAATCGGTTTAAGTAAGAATTTATGATCTTTAAAGAGAGAAACTAATCGGATTTTACGTAACAAACTGCAAGATAAAATTTAGGATTAATCGATAAATCGATTTTTTTATGTAACAAACAGGGCATAATCGAAACCTAATTTGTCACCATGATTCATGCCTCTAATAGTATATTCCGTGTATGAATTCTTCACGTGAAAAGACCGTGAAAATCGTGACATAAAAGAGGTTTTATTTATAACTGAATTGCTTAACACGATCTAATCTCTCTCTCTTTCTCTCTCTATTATATGAAGTTTTTGAACTGGATGCATTTAATTTGCAGTGGCCAAAAAAAATAATCGATTATTATATTTGCATAAAATTAAGCTTGGATAAATTTATAAATTATTTTTTTCGTAATTAAAATTAAAAAAAAAATCTTTTCTTACGCGTATCATTTTTCCACTATTTCAATTCAATTGTTTGTAATCGATTAAACATTATTCGATTATTCAATAATTAAATGTAGTTTTCTAAGTTTGCATAAATTTGTAATTATTTTTTTCGTAATTGAAATTAAAAAAAAAATATCCTTTAACACGTATAGATTTTTCATTATTTCAATTCAATTGTTTGTAATCGATTAAACATTATTCAATTATTTAATAATTAAATGAGGTTTTGTTTCCATATATTGTGGTAATCTAACACACAAATCTATCATTTGAATTGTTATTTGGTGTGTTAGTTTACACTAAATTAAATTCTAGTGTTCTTCTGATTTACACAATAATGTTTCTGTGTTATAATACATCACTCCAATTGTTTTTTTTAATAAATTAAACGTTAATTAATAATGCACTAACAGTACTTGTGTTCGTATTGTAAAATTCGAATACATAAAAATGTTAATTCACAAATATATAATTTATGAATATTCAATGAAATGATCGTGTTTAATATCACATAAAACTTTCAAACACTATGTTATATTAGTGTCACAGTTTTTTTTTCTGAATACATTTGCGGTATAATCCATTAATTCTATTGTTTTTATTGTACTCAATATAATTATTTAATTTCTCATAATTAAGAAAATTAATGTAAAAATATATAATTCAAAACTTTTTGCAGAATTTGGATATAATATAGTATATACACGAGAGATGTCGTGTGTTATAATACACGAGACAATCCTCGTGTAGTGTATACAGTATTACGTTCGTGTTTATCTCTTCTGAATACAGTATAAAACTTGTTTACGACTTTTTCTTCTGTTTAGAACAGTTTAATTTTCATTCTCGTGTTTCAAAATTAAAGAAGGGAAAATATTTAAAGAATTTTTACCATTTTTCGAATTTTATTTTCCTGTGTTTAAAAAAAAAAAATGATTTTTTTTAATGTACCAAATGATGTCAAGAGTAGTTTTAATGAGCAATTCAGCAGAATTTTCAAGATGTAACTAGTTTTTTTTCCTTTATTATTTAAAAAAAAATTCTAGGAATATTTTAAACAGATTTTGTTTATCAAATATTTCTCTAATATTCAAAAATTATTTTTTGATTAAAAAAATAAAAAGAAAATATTCTTGCACGATTTTTTGGTTGAACGAACAAAAATAAAAAGAAAATATTCTTGCACGATTTTTTGGTTGAATGAACTCATTAATAACTTCGCAAATATATAATTTTTTTTTTTTTTTTATCCTTTTAGAATTAATTCGTTATCACAATTATCCGACTCTGCTAATAATTCGAAAACTTTTAAAAACCTTTAACGTTGATGGAGTTTCTAATTGAGTGTGCTTTTATTACAATCGATTTTTAAAATGCATTTTCTTCGTCTCGAAAAAAGACAAAAAAGTAAAAAAAAAATCCATTACAAAATTAATAGAGCGTGATAATTCTTAAATTTCTCATTAAATTCTTTTTAAACGATTAATTATCCGGAACGAAATAATTACTCTTTACACCACTAGATGGCTGCACAAACGCAAAATTTTAAAATGAAAAAATGATAACCTGATAGGACAGTTTAAAAAACGTAATAATTAACATCTAAATCACCGTTTAAAATGAAAAAAAAATTAGATGATCTGATAGGGTAATTTAAAAAAACGTAATAATCGGCATGTAATTTAATAATTAAGTTAATAAATTCGTTTTTTTTTTTTTTGCATCGTTATAGCTATATTCGTCCTTTAATTATTCATATCTGATCAACTGTGAAAAATTTAATGAGAAACAACTCTGCTGCTTTGATGGATGCGAACAATAGAAAAACATTCAATATGGAGGATGTATTTTAATAAAGTATTGTTATATTGGAATTTCGACGTTGTGAAATATTTCTCCTTTTATTAATTCTACTCCAGTAGTTCCCCGTTTGTTTGATAAGATCAATCAAAAACCCAGTCCACGCTGACAACGTGCATCAAGTATTAAAAAACCAATCGATAAAAATGGCGTAAACTGAAGAAAATTATCAATAAACATACTACTACTAATTTCTTGATATACTTAAAATAATAAATTTCTTTAAAATTAAAAAAATATTTTAATGGAAATTATTAACAATGTTTAAACTGTTAAAACCATAACTTATGAGAGGAATTAAAAGAAAACCTCAATTTTGGTATTCCAAACATAAATTATATATATATAATATATATATATATATATACACTATTTTTAAACAACAACACAAACACGACATGTTTTTATTATTATCATTATTATTATTATTATTATTAAACTGTTCATAAACTGATCACGGTCTGTAGCTTTTGCAGTAGCAATACTTCCTGAGTTTGGCATTTTTAATACACTCCGATTGCCTTCCATACTTATTAATGCGGCTGACTTCGTCTAACACCTTGTAAGATTTTTCAGTCACATCGTATCTGACTGTAGCTTCGAATAACGCGTTTCCAGGTACGGTGCTTACAGTTATGAGATAGTCTATAGGTCCTACAATTTTTTTACCGTAAACTGCGTGACTGTTGATGACGTCGTGTTCGTGATGATCGAATCTCAATACCTGATCGTTAGCGGAACCTAAATGAGCACCCACAATGGAAGATAGTGTTAAATTGATACATTGATCACTGTAGGAACTGGTCCATTCGTTAAGTGTATCCACTAGAGCGTTAGCTGCGCTGATTACACCGACGTCGTTCACCGGAATGGGAATGTGAGTCTGACAAGTGCACCAATGTGGTTTAATGGCGGCATCTTCGCAACTTCTCTTAGATGGAATCTCTTTTAGTAAACTGATCCCGTAAGTTGTGGCGTTTTCTGGAAGATCGTTAGGTAAATACAGTAAATGCATGATTGTGGCGTGTAAATCGAATGGTGTAGTTAAACGACGTTCGTTAATACGGAGGTTCTTGGCGTATTTTGGATACTTGTCATAAAACCACTTGGGGAATAGTAAAAACACGAATGGCATCCTCTCTTCGAATTTTCCGATATAAGTTTTCCTTATATTGCCAAATCTAATGCCATGGTCACTGAAGAATAACACGAAACTGTTATTGAAGACACCATTTTCGTGAAAGTGTTTGAGTATTTCTTTCGAGGGCAAATCTGCGTATCCAGCTAAATTTAGTTGATCGTGTGTTAATCTGGCTACAAAGGTGAATGCAAAATAGGGGCGTTCAGCCATGGTATCTACAAATGACTTCAGATAATCGAATAGCACTCGCATCTCCATTTTTGATTGAAAACAGTGAGCTTTGGATTTTTTCTTCATCTCTGATCTTTCTATAGCTACAGAAAAAGGTCTCAAGTAGTAATCCGCGGGTGGATGACGAAATCCTCTTTTGATATAATTGAAAGTTGCTATGTTTGGTGCATCTTCGGCCATCATGGTACGATATCCTTGTTTGGCATACAGTTTCCAGATTAAATCGACATGATCGAAAAAGTCTTTTCTTCTACTTTCGTTCCAATAGTGAGAAATGAAGTGACCTGATAGAAGCGGAACAATATTAGGAAACGTGTTATCTCCTACTTTATTGTATCCATGAAGTTCAACTGCTCCTAGTTTCTCTCGTAAAAACTTTAATGTTCGAGGAAGATGACGATAAAAATTAAGTTTAGATACGGAATCGATTCCTAGAATAATTACGTTAAGTCTGTCAGACGGAAGAATGTTTGAAGATTTTTCCAATTTGCTTTTATCGTCTTCCAGATCTTCTTTGAGAGGTGTCAATGGGACATACTCACTGAAGAATTCTCGTTCTTCTGTAGCACAACTGACCAAGATGAATTCTGATTTAATCGGTTGGTTAAATAATAACTGAGTAGAGTCACCAATTTTATATTTGTCATCGGTGGGTTCTTCGGGAGTGCCCGAATTTCTCGTTATTGTCCTAAAATGACAGGTAATGTTGTTTGGAAGCAATCCATAATGTTCTAGAAGCACTCTTTCGTTCACTTTAATCACAGCATTTGGACGTAATAATAAAAAAGACGGCCTACCCGGACAGAAAAATGGTTCCTCGTGCCTCTGAAAAAAAGATTTAACACTGGGATCAAAGGGATCCCATTTTGGTATCCGACATCCTATTGTATCTATCAAAAATCCATCCTTGTCGAAACTATGCCTGACGTCAATCACCGGTTGCTTCATGAAGAAATCCTGCGAGTAAGTAAAATAAAGTAAAAATGCAGCTAAACCAAAAGTTGCTATGATAAGAAAAGTTTTCTTCATTTTGTCCTTATGACTTCTTTGAGGACATCATAGTCCTGATTTATCGTGATAAATCTATTAAAAATAAATAAATAATACGAATTAATTTACACATTTCTCGTCTAGTATAAAACACATGAAAAAATAAAATGAAAATAAATTATAACAAATTTCACGTTAAAGGATTAATAATAAAGCTACCTATTCGATTTAATTAATGATGATGATAAATTATCGTTACAGTCCGCTTTTGCCTGTTAATTTGGAAGATTCTCACGAAAACGTGTCACGAAAGTTTATTCTACAAAACAAACCAGATGGTTAGATCACACCAAATTATACTTATTCATATATTACTAAGTTTGCATTGTAACAAATAAAGCGCATAACTGTGTAATAATCCTAAATTTATTTTAATACAGTATCTAATATCTAGTAGATCTTTTTCTTGTCGGAAGTGTTATCTTTATTTTTATAGCATAAAAAAATGAAGAACAGGAATTCAAACACTGATTATTTGTTTAAGAAAAGCCATATAACTTTTCTAATGTATAAATATGGTTAAAAAAATAAACATTGCAAAATAATTATATTCTGTATTCAGATCGGTTATAATAATATTTTGATTAATTTCCGCTATTTGTTTTAATGGCAGCAATTTATTCAGTTTAATATTGCTAGAAGGAATCATTAAAATACTTTCTTTCTAGTAATTAAAGATTTAATTAATTCTGCAATGTTAACATTACTTGACAGTAATTAAAATATTATCATCATCATCGTCATTTGAATCAGACGTCTTATTTATGTTTTTCTTAAAGTATTTTCTTTGTACGTATAAAAAATATTTGATTAGTAAGCATTAGATTATAAATTTTGTGCCACTTATTTCTCATTAAAATGTGCTTTTTGCTGATTAAACATTGCAGCGAAATCTCACTAATATGTGTAGGAAAGAAAAAATAATAACATAAGTGCTTTAAGTACTTCTTATAGATGATATTTGGTTAGCAAATGCATTGCTAAAAATACCTAGTGAAGGGATTTTTCCTTTATATATAGTGGTCTTGAAGGATTGCATACATCTCAGGGGTGAATGTCAACGAACAAGGAGTTAACAGAAACGATCGATTCGTTCCTAACTAATGAATTTACTGCATTAATTCCTATTTGATGACTGAATTAGATTCCTTTCTTCATACGTACGGCATGCAAACATTATACCACTTTAAAATCTCTCAACGCATTAAAACAGATGTACTGATTACCCATCGCAGTTTTTATTTATCTCTAATACAAAAAAAAAAACAAAAAAATGTTTAAAATGAAAATTAAAGAACTGCACTGTAAGAAAATACATCAGATGTATTAATCTATTATTGTCCTGCTTAATTATAACATATATAATTTCGTTCCGAGAACAAATGATCTGTATTTGTGCAAAGGTAAGAAGTAATAGCAGCAATAAACTGTTACGTTGTTCAATTTAAATATGCAATAGCTAAATAAATATTTCAAGATAAAGAGAATTTATTAAACTTACGTTCTGTAATTTTTAAACATGCACACTTTTAAAATCACGAGGGAAAAATATAATGAATTTTTAAACGCCCATTAATTTTAATAGGCATAGTAAGAAGAAAGAAAAAAATAATAATAACCGAAACAGAAATTTCCAGACTTTTGCAAGAATGTTTACGCATATTAAAATGCACCTTTAAAAATTATTTGATATTTTAAATCGCAATTTAAAATTTTTAGGTAAACATAATCTAAGATAATCGATAAATTATCGAATGATAATGTAGTTTGAGATGAAATATTGGCGTGGGAATAAGATAATTTAACTTAATATTCGTTATATTTAATACACACGTAATCTATATAGTTATTAGGGGAGATTATAAGTTACGTACATTGCTTACTAACCAGTGAAAATCTCACTCACCTCCATTGTTCTGAAGTATGGTTAGTAGACATGGCTGTGCAGAACAATCGATAGGAACTGTTCCATCCCTTTCCTGCCCTCCCTGTGGTTACTATGGTAACGGTATGTTTCTACTGCGATCATTTCTCCAGAAGACGTGTCCTCTAAGCGGCTTGACATTAAAGCGGTTCATACTGATCTTGAGGTATCATACATTCCTAGGATGGTCTCTAGGCAACCGCATCTTCTATAATTCGTCTTCCTAATCCTGTTTTAAATAATAATTTGCATTTAAAATACGAAATAATTTTATTTTAAGAGGAAAATAAAATGATATTAATTATTAAATATCACAAAAGAGACCTTATATCGTCTGTTATACGATTTTTGTTAAATCGTTAGTGTTGCCATCTGCCGAAGGGAATTATATTTAAGTAATAAAAACAAAAAAAAAAAAAAAAAAACAACTGAGCTAACAAATCACGTGATCAGAGACGAGCTGTTTTAAAAAAAAAAAAAAAAAAAAATGGCTATCCTTCTCGATTTTTTTATATTATTCACTTATAAAAGTTTACGAAATATATATATAACTAGTTAAGTTTAAACACTTGCATTATTTTAATATTAAAGTTATTTATTTATACGTATTTTACGCTATAAAGATGAATGTAAGGAAATATTAAAATGCTTGTTATTTAATAAACAGCAGTTTCTCACCCTTTGCATTGACTTGTCTTCCATTCTTACATTACTTAGCACACGAAATGGTTAAATATAGACCGAATTATAAATAACACACTGGTCCAATTTGGCAAGAAGCTCTGACACCTGCCATAAGTCTTGATGAATTAAAAAAATAAAAAAAAAACAATGTTTAATCCTGTTTAAAATGAAAAATCCTGTTTAAAATTTAACGGTCGTTGATCAATTCGTGTTTATTTACAGTACATAATAAAAAATTTAGTTTTGTTTCATGTCATAAAATAAACGTTACAAATTTTTTCTGGAAGTACAAGTCATGTTACGATTAAAAATTGATGCCATCAAAACTAACGAGCCGTACTTTCTTACATGTCAAAGTTAATATGTTTGTTCGTTTAATATAAAATTAATTTTAAATATACCAAAAAGAAATTCAAAATGCCATAATTTTATTTTATTTTCAATGTTCTTGATCCATCCCAATTTTTCGGAAGCCATATTCTTATTTAATATTGTGTATCATTCCCGGAGGCTATGATCTCTACATCTTGGCATATAGAAAATAAATAACGGCAATACAAGTAATCTATATGTTGAAGAGAATTTCCTGCAGTTATCTATCAAATAAATTTGAAAGGAAGTAAGAATTTGATATGTCTAATTGAAGTTTATTTAATATTATTTTTTGCTTATTCATTCGAAATCTTTCCGGTTTGTTTAAAATTGCGGATTATTTATCTCTTTCGCGATTTTTACACAGTGGAATTATCGTATTACATTATTGCAAAATTTAATTATTTTATTAATAACTGTAAAAATTCATTTAAGAAATAAGTTTGCTATTTTCCGATGTTATTCGCAACAAAATTTGTTAATATATTATGGATGCTGCTTTTGATTAACGCATTAAATTATTTAATTTAGATGTTCTAATGCGAAACACAATTATTAATTAATAATTAGTTTTTAAATTTTTATGAACTATTATTGGAAAACTCTTTATAATCTTTTCACTAACTTCAAACCAAAATTTCCAGAACAAATCAAAATATAATTTTTTTGTTAAATAATAATTTATTATTTAAAATAAAGTTTATTATTTTTAATACTTAATAAAAATTTTCGATTAGATGATTTTAATAATTTAATTATCGAAAGATATAAAAACAAAATTTCATTTCAAATATATTTTTTTTAATAGAATCTTACCACAAGATGGCGTTCATGCAAATTGTTAACATTTTAACTGGAAAGTTGTCGAAACTGTAGTATTAATTGCCATTCTCTCATTGGATATAATTCTTTTGACGTGTTTTGAGTTATAAACTGGGAGTGAGTGAGTTTCTTCTATGTCTTTCTTTCTTATTTCTATTTGTATGGATAAGCTTGGTGGCTAAATTTTGATTGCCCCTTTCCACTCAAATAGAGTACTAAAGGCCCCTATACACGCTCCGACCAGACCAACCGACTCGACCAAACTGATCAGCTTTCCGTCCGACTGTCGTCATCGGTGTACTCTACACACGTCCAGACCCGACCAGCCGACATATGGATCCGACATCCTCATTCCCACAAGGATGCCAGTAGTTATTCTGAACTCGCGAAGGATAACATCTGAATGTTGTACACGATGCCTCCATATCTTTCTAATTATCAAAAAGTTGGACTCGCACTCAGTGCTGTTTTGATTATAAGCCTCATTTCGGCTTTCCCTGTTCGAATATACAGCGCTTTTTACATCCCACGATAATTCTTAAAACATTCAATTAATTCTACATAACACGCTTTCTTCTCTTCCATCGCAGAAGACATATCAAAATCCTGTTCGAATATACAGCGCTTTTTACATCCCACGATAATTCTTAAAACATTCAATTAATTCCACATAACACGCTTTCTTCTCTTCCATCGCAGAAGACATATCAAAATTAAGTAATTCTATAACTCTCTATGAAAGCTGCCATGTGCTTGAACACTCGAGGCGTCTGGTTGTCTGTCGGCAGGCAACGCTACACATTCCACGACTCGACCGTTGAAGTGGCGGGAAGTCGGCTGGTCGAGAGGTTTTCTCATCCGACTGTCGTCTCCGACCATATTTGACTGCCGACAAGCCTACACACAATCCAACCCATCACCCGACAGTAGGTCTGTCATCCGACTGTCGTCTCCGACCATATTTGACTGCCGACAAGCCTACACACAATCCAACTCTTCACCCGACAGTAGGTCTGTCCGACGGTCCGGTGGTCTGGTCGGAGCGTGTATAGTGGCCTTAAGGGAGCCGTTCTGGGCCAACATTAAAAGCAAAATGTAGAAAAAA
>AYEL01027220.1:0-10795 GCA_000484575.1 Olivierus martensii | reverse complement strand
AGCTATAGCCTCCATATTATTAAGTGAAGAAGAAGAAGAAGAAATAATTATATTTATTTATATTGACTTTATGAATCTATTATGGTGATCAGTAATTAAAAATTTCTTCTTCTTTTTTATTTTTAAATTATTAGTTTTTGCTAAATGGATCAATTTGCAAATTAGTTTCTTTCTCTTTTGCTCTCTTTAAAAAGAAGGAAAAGATAAGAGGAAAACTCTAGGGAAAATTTATCAAATGGTTTATTACTACTTTGAATAATCTTAAATTCTGAGAATATTTAAACGTGTTCTAGAAAATTTAATTGGATAAAATTAGTATTTTAATTTGAAAACGAAACATTAGTTTAATTGTTTTTGCAATAAGAAAAAAAATCTCTTGTTTTATATAACACCGAAAAGTATTTTTTGTCCTTATACATAAACCGAAAAATTGTTAAAAAATTGTTAAATATCTAAAGAGAACACAAAATAAATTTAAATATATTCGTTTCAGTTTAACATTTTAAATTTAATGTGGTTATATCCAAAATTATGTAATAAAATTAAATCTATCTGTTAATAGGGGACATTTTCAAAGTTATCAAATTACATTTGAGATATATGCAAATAAACAAATTAGTAGTTATTATTTGCTTTTATATTTCATTCAAAAGCGAAGATTGCATAACAAAATAGCGATCAATACCAAGATTCCTTTATAGGTTCAACATATAGACAGATAGATCCCCTTTTAATATGGCTTCCAATCCCACACTTGAACGTGTTTCTAAATCTTTATATATATAAAATTTTTTTCCATTTGCCAAACTTACACAAAAACAGGAAAGCTGTGTTCTAAGTCTAGCCATCCGAAACAAGTGACAGTTATTTGCAGTATAACAAAACATCATTTATCATTGTTCTTTTTACAATTTTTTTTTTCGAAATGAAAAGTTAGAAATTTTTATTTTTGCTTTTTTCCCCCTCCTCCCTCTTCTAATTATGTCTGGAGCAATTTTCTTTCGAAAACATAAAAGCATAATTTTTTTTTTCTTTTTTTTCGAAAGTTTAAATCTGTGATTTTTTAATAACGTAAAGTCGTTACCCTTCGTATTCTTTTTACCAAAACATGCCGAGTAATCTTTGGATTTAATGTCCTAATTTTTAAGATTTAAGATGATTTAAATCTAACAATTCTTAATTTTAAACATAAAATTAAACCTATAATGCACTTTACTTAAAATACATATATATATATTTTTTCTTTTAATGACTATTGAGCGATAGAGTTAACTGCGAAGTAGAATTAATTGTTATCGATTTTTAAATTGACTTCCATTAATTATAATTGTAATCGAAGCTTAAAAATTATAATCAATTTAAGTTTTACTATAACAGAAAAATCTAATATTAATCAAGTTTTAAATCGATTACAATCGATTATTGTAAGATTTAAAGATTGATTGCAATTAATTTATTATTTGTGTCGATTTCAAATTTTAAATCGATTACAATTGATTATTATAATCGATTTAAAGATTGATTACAATTATTTATATCGATTTCAAATTTTAAATCGATTACAAATGATTCTAATTGCAATCGATTTAAAAAAATTAATCTATTTAAAGAATTTGATTACAGTTTCTTGAGTTGATTACAATTAAATGTTAGAATAAAATATTGCAGCGCTGTGAACAATTAACTCTTTATTGAACTACAAACAGTTTATTTTTTACTGTAGAGCAACATTGTTCACATTTTTGCACATTCAAACGATGGAAATGCGTAGAATTAACTTTAACGAAACGTATTTTTAACTAGTAATTGCAGTGTATAACTCAAAAAACGAAAAAAATTCTGAAAAAAAAGCTAAAAATAATCTAACGTGTTCTTTTTTTTGTGCATGTCAAACAATAAATTTGCATTAAACGTATTTATTTGCTTCCCGATTGTAATGGTTTTTATTCGATATGAGGTTTTTTTTATTTTTTATTCTTCTTCTTTAGATGTCGTGCCAAATAAAAATTGTTTAGATGACAGTTATAACCTTATCTGCATTTTATATATATATATATAAAAAAAAGTTTGATATAGTGAGTAAACATTTAACAGGACCGAGTTGTTCTTTAGTGTCAATAACGATGTTCAGGCAAAAGAAAAGAAGTAAAGAAAACCAAAAAATACCGAAACTTTCTGCAGCCTCAATGATAGAATTCAATACAGCAACTGTGGAAATTGTCATGAAACAAAGATTTAGTACCGAACCGAAATTGTTTTTTTGGAACCTTAACTTTACGAATAAGGAAAAAAAAAGAAACAATTTCAAGCGAAGGATAATTTATTATCGCTGACGTTGTTTTAAAAATCTTATAAAATTTAATTATTTTTAAAACTTTCCCAATCTGATAATTATATTCCTTACGATAATTAAAATTCCAATTATTTTATACGCACGCATTTAAAATTAAAAAATATCGAGAATAAAATTTACGCGCGATGACAGTGAATAGTTAATTAATTCTAATTTTTCGCTGATGTTTATTTTCAATTAACACGTCTTGTATAAAATCGTATCAATAAAAATAAATTAATAATTATTTGCGATTAAAATCCAACCGTATAAATATGAATTCGCTGCAACACGGATAAATGGAGCGGGCTCGACTTTTCTGGGAAAATCGCTTGCTGATAAATGAATAGATTGAGAGAAATTTAATATATATTCGACTCTTTTTTTAATGGGAAATATGCTAAAATTTACACATTAATGTAGAGTTTTTCCCGGTAAAAACTGCTCATTTAAATGCCATTTGCGGGACGATTGCACCGGATCGTCGACTCTACAACATTTAAAATAACGATATTTAAATATGTCTTAATTAATTTTATCTCGCTGAATTCTTAGAATTTACTAATAATGGTATTTTGTACGCCATAAAAATATTCATTATGGAAATTTTCCTTTCTTTATCAGCGAGGTGATGTGGAGTTAAACAATTGTTAAACGATGCGGATTTCCGGTAAACATAACGCAGTGAAAATTAAATGTTACTTAGTCATGGTAAGTTTAATTTGTTAGAGAAATTATTTTTAAATAAAAAAGAAGAAGCAATAACGCTGTTGTCCATTAAACTGCGAATAAAATGGTTCTATACGTAATTTTTTAAGCGTATGCTGTGATAATATCATAAGCTGCATGCAAGTAAACATGCATACATTCTAAATGTCGTTCAAGTCGGTTTGCTAGATGAGAATTTATTGTGTAGAGCACAAAAATAGATTTCATGATCTTGTAAGTCTTTCAGGAAGCGAATATTTTATAATATAAAGTTTTTCTAAGCGCGAATGAATTGTCAAACTCCTTCTTTGAGGTCTGCGGTCGGCTTATGTGACCGAACTTAAAAGTTTATACTCGGTTAAGATTTTTTATGGAAGAAAATAGCTTTTAAGAAGTTTTATCTCTCTCTTCTGTTGCATTATTTAAGGCATGACTGAAAGCAACGTCGTTAACAAACTAATGAACTTAAACATGGCCAGAATGCCGTGATTAATAATTAATAAAGGTCGTTAACCAAAGTCCAAACATGCGACTAAAAATATTTATATAAGTCGGTCACTAAAATTGATTTGCGTTTTTTTCTTCTACTTTGTCGCAACAAATATCTCGTTTCGAACGATTTGGCCTAATTTTTATTTTTTATTTTACTGCAAATTTATCAAAAGAAAAATAACAAAAATGTCTTTCGTCTAGAATAAAATTTTGTCGAATTTTTATTATATTTATATATAAAAAGCGTATTTCCGGTTCGAAATAAAGTATTAAAGCGGAGAAGAAAACACTTTAGATATTTTTATTAGATTTTTTAAATTGGATTTTAACCGCTTCCCATTAAACTAATAAGGAAGATACACGAAGTAAATTCGTTTTGATTCTAGCTCCCAGCAACGTTTAACTGGTTATCTCTGCTTCTTAATCTCTTCATTAATGTTTCTTGATTAGTTGATATCCAGCGAAATGCATTTGTATTTTAGAAAATTTAACTGGCTCTATACGATTACGTGACACAGTTTGGAATCATTTTTCCATTGTTTCCAGATCTAATTTTTGCGTGTCACGTGTTTAGAAAGAGAGAGAGAATTTTTTTCCTATTTTTATTTTGCTATGGAAACGATCCAATATATGTACGTATATAAAAAGCAAACACGTGTTTAACAGCTTACCTGATGCCTGCTGGATTAGGAACCTCAACCAGGTATTACCGGATCCGGGAAAAGATGCTAAAGCCACTAAAGGTCCTGGTGGAAAGCGAAATTTAGCTTTGCTGCACACTTTAACAGCTCGACGTGAAGTTAAAGGTACTAATCCACCGGAGGCTAACATTCTGGCTACAATAGCCTTCCTATCCGGTTGCCTGTCTAGTAGATTGCCGTCTGTTTTTCCGGTTTTTCCCAGGTATGCTGCCTGAGCAGATCTCTGCAGTTCCTGTTCCGCGTTGTGATCCAACTGTCTGGAGACTACGACAACGAATAATATCAGATACGACGATAGTACAGTGGCTATCATACAGCATGCCACTCGACGAAAGTTCTTGGTTCTGTTCGTCCTTCTTTCGAGAAGTGTACGCTCTCCCCCCATCCCTGACTCTGTCTTGAACGCATCCGTTCCTAAGTTCTACAGACGACAGATCGATACATTGTACATCCAGCATTCCCATCCGCAGCTGCTCGTCACGTGATTACCAGCGAGCGCGCCAAGGTTGACATTTGGGAGAGGCGGGTTCGGCTTTACTGCATGACTCCGATGCCGGCGGTGAACAATGCTTTGCAGGGATGACATTTCCAACCTTTAATGCTTCTCCTTTTCAAAATATACGTTTAATAACCCATCAGTAGCCGTCTCACAACAAAATAATCCAAACAAAAGAGATGATGCGGGAGAAAAGCGAACTACACAAGGACACTATAAGATCGCTAATAGCATTAGACAACGTCTCGATATGTCTTCAATTATGTCCATCCTGTAAAAAAATATATATAATCTTATAGTATACATATATACATAAAAATTATACTTTATAAAGTATTTAAAAGTAGAAAATTATGCAGATCTTTTTTGTGTCACGATCTCATCGATAATGGCAATAATGAGCTTACGAGAACGACCGGGAATTTAATAATATATTTGAATATTAACTGGTAAATTTTGGGTGTGACACGTTAACGGATATCGAATAAGGTGGAAAAGTATTTTGTTTTTTTTATTATACATAAAAATTTCTTTCTGGTTTTGATGATTCATCAATCATGGCACAAATCATTGCTTAAGACTCATTATAATAACATCTGGCGTTGACAGAAACTGAAGATCAATGCAAAAAGATTGTCAAAATGTCCTTTTCTTACGAAATAATGATGTTTGGCATCGTTTACTTAGATTGAGAAAAATAACGGATTTGCTAAAAGATTCATCCCGCTCTCCAATCCATGTAATTTTAATAAGCGAAAAAAAAAATAATATAAATAAATAAACAAACTCCACGCGTAAATTTTTAAGATTTATTCAAAGATGTAACGCGTAAACATCATTAAAACGTTACGCAACTTAAAATTACCTTTAAATTATAATTTAAAAATAAAAAAGCAAAGTTTTTGTGTCGATGACTTTACATTAATCGCCACTTAAAAAGTCGCAAAAAAATTTTTTTTCTCTCTCGTCCATCATTAAAAATATAAAAAAAAACTAAAGTTATTTTTTAATCATCAAAAGAGCCGAAACGAATTTTTTATAATTTTATCGTGAAGAAAAATATCATAAAAATACGGTTTTTTTTATCAGTTAACAAATATTATTATTATTATTATTATTAAAACTGTACGTGAGATTTAATGTCGAACAATCGAGTGAAGAAAATCGAAGTAAAGAGGATATGGCATTAATAATAAACGACCAACGGACACGTTTCTTTTTTAACGAATACAGATGCGAAAAATTTAAATTTAGATAGTTTCATCATGGCAAAAAAAAGAAAAAAAACGCTAATATAAAATATAACGTCTCGAAATAATGAATAGAGTAATTTGTGTAACGTATAACCGATGCGATAACTCTCCCAAGACAGAATCATTTGCATAAGTATAACGTACTACGGTCTCTTTCCTAGAAAATATATATATATATAAATTCCAATTCTTAATTTATATGGATTTATGAAAAGCATGAAGTGTTTTCGTATCAATAAATAAAGATGATTTAATAAAATAAATCATATCCTCTCTTTCCTTCGCATAATGGAGGAGAAATATTTCTCAAAATTTCCAATTTTCTTTACTTTTTATTTTGTTCCTCTTCTCTTATTCGAAATGTGTTGCAACTGTTCACTAATATTTTTATATATACGACTATAATCATTTTCTTATTTCATCTTTAATAAAAATGTTTATATATATATATAGAATTAATTATTTTCTTATTTCATCTTTAATAAAAATGTATATATATATATAGAATTAATTTAATTTTTATAAATTGTTTCCTCAAAGAACTTGTTTATCGAAATTTTGTATATTTTATTCGAGCCATAAAAACGTACAAATTTCAAAGGATAAAATATTTAAAAAGTTAGAAAATAGCAAATAAAGTGAGAATAAGAATTGTGTATATATATAGCGAAGTAATTCTCAATTGGCTGAATGCAAGATTTAAGTTTACAGCTATTTTTCTCCTCCTTCATTTTACATTCTTAGTAAATATTTAGTGTGTCAGTTTTGAGATATTTCATCATCCAGTTCTGCTTGTTATATATATATATATTCTATATATATATATAATTTGATTTATCCATATTTATGTAACATAAATCATTAAATATATGATTTATATGGAATTATTTTTTTTATCGTCTTTGACTAATGTATTACTAGATTGTTTTCCGCTTTTCAACACGCTGCCAACGTCTTCTCCATTAGATTATTATTGCAGTCGGACATTTCTATAATTTATCATTGTTGTTATTATTTTTTTCATGTTTTTCGGAAATTTTATTTCATTTTTCGGTATATTTTCTCATTTTAAAAGTAATAAATCTTGATTATTTTTCCGAAAATAGAGTTATGAAAAAATGTTTCTTTTATTAAAAAAAAAGCAAAAGTATAGACTCTTCCAAACTTTTCGCGCCAATTTTCCTCGAAGTTTTTTAATTTGATCGATTTGGATATTTATATATTAAACGAAACAAAACAGAAAAAGAAATAACAATAAAAATAGGACATAATGTTACGATCTTTGGGATTACTAAGATTCGCCATTAAATCCCTTGATAGATTTTTAGAAGATACTTGGAGAAGTTTGCAACGAAGTGAATTGAGCTACCAATTCAAGAAGATAGTCGCTATAGTTGACGTTGCATGAAACATTCCTGAAAGGTGCACACGTCTTTGTCCTATAAATGAAAAGGAAAGAGCAATTCTTGGTTCATGCCTTTCTGATTTCGACATATAAAGTGACTTCTCTCTTCAGTTTTTCTCTATATTGTCACGAAATTCGAGAGATTTACTCTGATCGCATTCGTTTTTTAAAACGTGAATTTCAAAAGTTTAACAGTTTCAATCCCTTTCACTTCGATTACTGAAAAAAAAAAAATGTTTCGCTAAACTTTTAAAGTAACTAAAATACCTTTATTACTTATTGTGTATCGCGAAATATCTTGTAGATTTAATAATAAGGGAAAAATATTCATGATATATATGAAAGCAAGCTTTAATGCGTATTAAACGATGCGAAAATTCGGCATATAGAATGACCCATAAAATCAATATGGCGGATTAGATGTACCGATAGAAATGGACGAAGGTTCTACATCAAGATTAAAAATTTTTTTAAAATCGAGATTAATTTGATATTTTTAATCAGAACTTGATGATGATATACGTTACATTCTCATAATGATTCATTGCAACTAATTAAATTAATTCTGCGGCAATTGGCAAAACATTATAATAATATAGGTCATCACCAGAGAGAATTAATTAATTTAAATAATATAATATTGCAACCTTATTAGTTTATAAAATGTTTTGCCGTATATCGGAAATAAAATTTGAGAATAAAACATAAAAATAATTATCATAAAATGGTGTATAATAAGTATAAACGGTAATTAGGATGATAAAATCCTTTAAATTCCTTTTTGGAACTTTTTAGATAAAAAAAAAAAAAGATTATTTAATACAGCCGAAAAAATAAAAATGCACTTTTTTAAAACTTACCTGTATAAAATGAAGTTCCTAAAAAAATATTTGCCGTTAAAATTCGTTTTTCGCTATAATCAAATACCTTATTTTCAAATTCGTATAATGGCGTCTTTCATAAAATATGCAGAAACAAAGTCTTTGCCACAAAGTACAAAGTCTTCTTGTGCTGCTGTAAACTTCGTAGCGGTATTCACATTGTTCTTCTCACTTATAACGTTTATTGAAAAATCTAAATAGATAATACAATTACTTGCATACCAAATCTCATGACTTATTCAACCATTATATGTTTAAACTAGCTGACAAATTGATATTCATTTTTATCATTTGTAAATTATATTATCCAATAAACTTCACAAGCATGAAGGACGATCCAATTACTACAATTTTTTTTTTTTTAAATTATAATAACTAATGTAATTTTAGCGAAAGTTTTGTGGAAAAAATTACTATTTCAATCACGGTAAAAATGTTATTTAATCAAATTTTTGAAAAAAGTTTTTTTTCGGATTTTCATGAAAATTTAAAAAGCATATTGAGAAATAAAGAATTATATTAGTCTTATTTATTTTATATATTGACTTTAAAACAATCTAATAAAAAGTAAAATAAAATTTCGAACACTAGATGGCGATAAATTCTTCCAAAGAGTTAATAAATCAGAATGACTCAATATTGGATTCCCCGAAAAATTTCCCTCGAAGTGTTTATGAGGGAAATTTTTCGCACAAAAAATAAAATCTTTCGATATTATTTTTAACGAATTTACCAGAATTACAGTAATAATGCAATTTATATTTAATTAATTTCTTAATTTATACTCTTCGTTCGGGAAAATAAAATTTTATTTTAGTTTAAAAATATGTCAATTTATAATCGGATTTAATAGAATTTTGTGCAAATTTCTGCCCATAATATCCGTCATAATATTTGAGTTTGAATATAAATTTAAAAAATGGGAATTTATTCTTTTAGATTTTAAAATGCCATAGACCGAATTTTATTTAAATATTATTTGTTTTAACTGAAAATTTCTTAGATTCATAAATATAAAACGCAGTTTAAATTTTATTCTTATTGAGTATATATTAGGAACTGATTAGGAACCAATTTTTTGTGAACAGATGACGTTTTATAGATATCATGAACAGATGACGCCACACTCCAAACTATTTTTTTGGTCAACAGATGACGCTACTTTCCACTTAGTGAGAATACTAAGTGACGGGGCGAAACAAGCCCTTCCACAGGCTGTCCACCCCTGCACTAAGTGGATTTGTCGATAGATGACGCCACTTTCCACTCAGTAAGAGTACTAAGTGGCGGATTGATAACGGTTGATTTTTTTTGTCAACAAATGACGCCACATTCCTTTCTGGTAGAATACTATGTGGTGACGCCACTTTCCATTCAGGGAGTATACTAAGTGGCGGGGCGAAACAAGCACTACTCAGTAAGAGGCGAGGCGAAACAAGGACCTATTCCTATGACTTTTATATGGATTTAGATTTCACAGGCTGCCCACCCCTGCGGAGGGGTCAGCCGGATTGTGGAGGACGGGGTACTCAGTAAGAGTACTAAGTGGCGGGGCGAAACAAGCCCTTCGACAGGTTTCCCACCCCTGCGGAGGGGTCAGCCGGATTGTGGAGGACGGGGATCGACGAGTAAGAGTACTAAGTGGCGGGGCGAAACAAGCCCTTCCACAGGTTGCTTTTCTGCGGAGGGGTCAGCCGGATTGTGGAGGACGGGGATCGACAGGCCGGACCGCGGAGGGGTCAGCCGGATTGTGGAGGACGGGAATCGACGGGCCGGGCACGGAGAGGTCAGCCGGATTGTGGAGGACGGGGATCGACGGGCCGGGCAAGTGGCGGGACGAAACAAGCCCTTCCACAGGCTGCCCACCCCTGCGAGCGGCTGGGCGAAATCAGCTTTTTCACAGTCTGCCCACTCCTGCGGAGGTCAGCCGGATTGTGGAGGACAGGGATCGACGGGCCGGGCCCGGACCGGGGTCAGCCGGATTGTGGAGGACGGGGATTGACAGGCTGGGCCCGGACCCCACGATAAATATTTTCAAGGGGTGGGACCCGAGATTCGAACCCGGGTCCTCAGAGTGGAAAGCCGGGATCCGAGATTCGAACCCGGGCCCTCCAGAGTGGAAAGCCGAAGCGTTTCCACGCGGCCACCCGAGATTCGAACCCGGGTCCTCCAGAATGGAAAGCCGAAGCGTTTTTCGCTCTTCCGATCTCCCCATGATAAATATTTTCAAGGGGTGGGACCCGAGACGAACCCGGGTCCTCCAGAGTGGAAAGCCGAAGCGTTTCCACGCGGCCTATCCGGCACCCGGGTCCTCCAGAATGGAAAGCCGAAGCGTTTCCACGCGGCCAATGATTAGGAACCATTATTTCAAATTTATCATTTTGTAAAAATAATTTTAGAAAGTTGATAATCTCTAATTATTATTAATTCAAATTTAATTAAAAATATAATTATCAATATTATATTAATCAAGGATCTCTGATATTAATATACATTTTCTCCCTGTGAAAATTTCGACTTTTTTTTT
>AYEL01027129.1:0-22091 GCA_000484575.1 Olivierus martensii | reverse complement strand
AAATTTTATTATTGTATTATTTAAATTTTTGATTCAAATCACAACATTGAATGTAAAAATGAAAAAATTTGGTTTAAAATCTCAAATTTACTTAATAAATGTAGATGATCTGACAAACATAATAATTCATCCTACTATTACTATACTTGAAATCAACTACATTTAGTGCTTTAATTGATTTCATCTGACAAACTACAACAATATCCAAATACGCATGCTCAACTTTCCGAAGTTTACACTGAGCATGTCTCATTGCACCAAATATCTAACATGTTTGATGTTAAGAAAGTTGCTCGCTCCGCCTCTTTTTCGTTGGAGATGATGATGTCACTGCAATGAGTATGCAATGACAAGTCATACGTACGATTTTGGTACGACGTCGAATGCGACCGGATTGCTGCAATATCGACTAGTTTGCAGCCGGCCTTACTGCACTGCATGTGTATTGGGTGTATTGTGTCAATGAAGCCTCTGCCAGACAAAATTTTTGCATTCAATAGAGGATCTGATATAGAATTTGATGCTTGACATATACTAATAATAAGAATATTTATAATGTATTTACTGCATTTTTCAAAAGTTTTGCAACTATATAATGCTATTTTACTTTGTAAAACCATGAACATACATTATTCCACATGTAAAAATCTCTAACATATTTTTTATTTGTTTATAAATTTGAACTAGGACAGTATTTTGTTATTCTAGTGGAATATGCTAAATCTAATTAATATAATGATTTAAATAAATTATTTTATGTTTATTAGTTTTATTAAAATAACTGCTATAATAAAATCTATAATTAATGAATTTTTAACAGAGAAAATCAAAAACAACAATACTAACTTCCAGAAAATTAAATTTATTTTTGCCAATAATTTAACAGAATAAAGATTTTTGAAAATACATAAATTTAAGGCGCAATACTTGATAAAAATTATAAAATTTACACTAATAAGGAATAATACAATTCTTAGCATGTTTATTTCTGTATTAGGCTTAAATTCAAAAATTAATTTGGCATTTAGTGGCTCTGAAATTCAAATTCGAATGGCAAGAAATATACTAAATAAATGATAATTATCATAAAACTATTGAAATACAGTATACACAATTGTATTTATATTAATTCTTTTGGAATGCTTTAACATCAGTAGGAAAAATGGCTGTGAATTTCTGGTATTCAAGAATCAATTAAAAAACTGTACATTGAAATTAATAGGAAATCAGTTTCTAATTTGTAAATTTTCATTTAATGAACAGTTTTTAAAACCCCAGTAACCTTCATAAACCAAGGATACCTGTATTCAGCCATGGTAGGATCATCAAGTAGAGAAGGATGAAAATTTGTGCCAGGTTGGACTACTATGAAAATTACCTGAAGATATGGAATCCAGAATTGGTCCTGGAAAAGTTCAGTGGAAATTCATATTTCTATAAGGCCATCTGATTGAGAATTACTTTCTAATTTTCAGCTAGATGCTTTGTGAAGACTTGCTGGATTTCATATTTTAAACTCAAGCAGATTTCAGCAGTAATTATGCATACTATTTATTTAATGAAGCACTTTCAGTACAAAACCATCGTCAGCCCTATAAAACTATAGGATTAAACATATAAATTTAATTTAACATTGTTATTATGTTCGATTCAAAATTTACTCATTAATTCATTATCAGTTATTTAAATTAACATATTCATTATAAAATAATAATAATAATAATAAATCTTATAGTATATATATTATAATATAAATTTATAAATAAGTATCAGTCTGTATTATTGATCATTAATAGCATATAACCATGCCACCGATCCTTTTTCTGATTGTTTTTCATTAATTAAATTGCCTTGTTTTTCTTCTTGGCAGCATGACTATATGCTATTAATGATCAATAATATAAACTGATACTTATAAATTTATAGTATAACTGTGGAACCTCGGGACCTGCAGAGCGGTACAATATCAGGATGCTCTGATACCAGTTTAGTATCGTTTATGACACTAAACAAATAGGCTAGAGCAGGGGTGGGCAAACCGCGGCCCTCGGAGCTATTAAATGCAGCCCCCGGAGCTAAAAGTCATAACGCCAAAAATTTTAACGATAAATAAAACAATTTGAAAAAATATCAAATCTGTTCCATATCTCAGCAATATTAGTTTATGTAATTTCTAGAAAAGTAATAAATAATAATTCATATAGTAAACTGTAGATGTCATTACAGTATCATATTTCTAAAGATTTTAAAATGCATATTTCTTACAAAAATAGATTTGATTAAGCCATTAACCAAAATAAAGATCATTGCGTAAAAAATCGGTTGCAAAATACATTCAAAATCAAATAAAATCGTTTTTTTTTTTATCTATCAACTCAATACCTTCCATAATTTCACAGTGTTTGTATTTAATATTTGTGCAATTTCCTAAAAAAGTATGTTTTAAATTTAAAATGATTAAATTATAATTTTAATGTATAATTTAATTATAAGAATTTCGACCCTGCCAAGCTTCTCTGAAAATGGCGTTTCACTTTTTTCGGACTGCCGGCATTATTCAAGCCCATGATTCGTATAACAGCCAATGAAAGTCTACTAAGAAAATTGGCTTACTTTTAACTTGCTTTTAACTTGTTAAAAGTAAGCCAATTTTCTTGTTATTTTAGTCAACAAATGCATCCCTTAGAAAAACTTTAGAATCTTTCTATTTTGGCCGTATAATTTTCTAAGAGAATTTTATCACCTCAGACAGCTATTAAGAGAAGGCGGGATTTTGAAAGATTTTTTTGCTATTTTGTTTTACGCCCCTTTCCAATCCGATAGATTATTAAAGGGCAGGATCATTTCCAACCACAGTCTACACCCACATCTGTGAAGGGGAGCCAGATTGTGAAGTCTAGTGAAAAATTTTTCATTAGATGCCGGACCCAGAATGCGGCCCTAAGTTCCATTTCATTGATACGATATGGCCCTTTGTTCCAAAAGTTTGCCCACCCCTGGGCTAGAGCCTAGAACAGTATGGGGCTTTTACGTGAGTAAGGACGGGAGAATGAACTCTATTTGCTACTTGTGACTCAGAGACTACAGTATAAAAAACCAAAACTCCATTTATTGAGAGAGATTCTTTACAAACAATAATAAGCAATGTTAGGCTTAACATTGACAAGGTGGGAGGATAAATACCTGTAATTATTTTGATGATCAGGTGGTCTTGTAGACGAAACACACTACACAGTCTTTAGTCCACAATTTCAGTCTTTAGTTCTGTAAAATTCACACATAAAATGCACAGAAACACTCACTATAGGAATATTAAATAATAATTGACTTGATCATTTTGGAGTCCTCGTAGTTGACGACGGATTACTGATAGATTCGGAGTCTTTCGTAAGGGTAAGGGTAGTCTTCAGATATATCCAATTGAACTCTGGGATTTAGGTA
Source organism: Olivierus martensii (assembly GCA_000484575.1). NCBI lineage: Eukaryota > Metazoa > Arthropoda > Arachnida > Scorpiones > Buthidae > Olivierus > Olivierus martensii. The sequence goes on along the minus strand of AYEL01027129.1, from coordinate 18,650 downwards.
TTCGTCTCTGTTGTTTGTCAAGGAAAAAAAACTCTGCACTTCATTGAAGGAGAATTCCTTGTTCTTGTTGGGGAAGACGACTTATTGTTTGTAGAGGAAAGAAGCCTGTGTTCATTGTTGAGGGAAGACTCTCCGCACATTCATTCCGCTCTTATATTAGCAAAAAATTCTATATGTGTATAACTGGTTTCTTACTGAAAAAAAGCCATGAACATCGATAGTCATGAGTAATCAGAAAGACGATCTTACGTATAGCTTTTCCGTGTCAATCTGATTTCTGATTTCTCTGTTTATCCTTCTTTGGAAGTGAAAGATTTAGTTAAACTTGTGCTCCTTCTTTGGAAGTGAATTTACAAAATTATGATTTATTATTAATAAGAAAACAAATATTTTAATAAAATGGCAATAAGTCCATTCAGACCTATTTTAAGGCTGGTACAGGGATCGGATCCTCACATAATATATTTACTATAGTATTATTATTATTATTAAACTAATTTAAATTATTTATATATATAAAAATTATTTATATTAAATTTTATTAAATTATTATTATTATTATTTTATAATAAATATATTAATTTAAATAACTGATATTGAATTAATGCACAAATTTTGAATTTCAAATTGAACATAATAACAATATTAATTTAAATTTATGTTTGATCCTATAGTTTATAGTGCTGAAGATGATTTTATATTGAAAGCACTTCACTAAATAAATAGTAGTATGAATAATTACTGCTGAAATGTGCTTGAGTTTAAAATATTAAGTTATAATAAGTTTAAGCAGAAATAATCTTAAGGATTGTTGGACTTCTATTGAAGAATCCAGGATCAGTTTGAATTCCCACATCTCCAGGTAATTTTTGGGACAGTCCAGATTTGGCACATCAGATTTCTATTTGGCATCTATTTGATGATTCTGCAAAACTACAATATTCAAAACTATCACTATTTATTAATTAATAGCCTATTGGTTAATGATTCTACAAGTTCCAAAATCCTGTTTGGCAGGTCTTCTATATTTCTCAAAAATAAATTCCGAAAATAAACTAGCAAATCTAAGTCTAATACTAACATTACAAAAACACAACTGGAACTTTATAGTTGTTAAAGTTATGAACATATGTTAGGACTAAATAACAAAAAGATATTAGTACACTTATAACTAATAAATTGAATAAATTAAAAAACAAATATAGTTAAATAATAGAAGATTTATTGAATTTAAAACATTTACAAAAAGGTGTTAACAAAGCTTTATTTAAACAATAATAAAGCACAAAACAAATTAATAATTAAAACTTATTTAATTATCAATTCAAAGATCTGAAAACCATAATAAATTTATTAATCAGAATTAATAAATAATCTGAAAAATATATTATCTTTATTCTACTACTTCCACACTCCAATAGAAGAAAGCAATCAATTATCAATATAAGGAGACAATTAAAAGTTACTAATACAGTCATAGTTCTAGATAGACTACACATCATTGCCCTAGCAATAAAGATCTTTTTACAGTGACTTACATGTAAAATGAACTAAGTCCCACACTTAGTTCATTTTACATGTAGTCAAACATCATCAATCTAGTTTACAGATAAAACAATTCATATCATCATGTTTACATTTTAACAATAATTATTTCCCAATAAATATAAATCACTGATAAGAGACTATTTATAATTCCCAAATCAGATTAGTGATATTAATTTCAAATAGATATCATGTGACTAGTGAATTCATTGAGAAGAGTGCAATTCCATTCCATAATTTAATAATATCTAATTGCTTGAGGTGGAGGATGTGAAATGTAAATTGACCCTTAAACTACAGATCTACAAAATATAACTGCTTAAGAATTAATACTAAATTATTCATTCGACCCTTAAACTAAATAAAATACCCAAAATAATAATAAAAATAAGAAATAAATTAGGAAAGATTGGAGTTAAATCTTTATAATTCTGCTACTTTACGAGGGGTAAAATAGAAGAAATTATCACTTTGAATTTAAATTGAATAAAAATTGTTAACATTTTTGAAGTCAGCCTAAAAAAATTATAATATTTATGATTTCTTTATAAAAAGATAATTTTACCCTCTCTAAGTTATTGATCCAGTTGACATATATTCAAATATTTCCTGATTATTTCAGAATTCAACAATAATAAAAAAATTGAATATAAATCTAAGAAATCAATTTTAATCAATTAATTAAATGCTTAACACCATAAAATTTTCCCAGTCTCCTTAGTTTTGATTATATTTTATGCTGCATCAATGTCTATAATAATCTGCTGAACCTATCATCAAACTTTATTATTATAGGTTGAAAAACATGCAAAAATTTTGAGTTGAAAATTTAGAAATAACTAATTTATTTTCTAAATTTTAACAAGGTTTGATTTGTTTTAAATTCTAGTGAGATTATTTTTTTAAATAAAATTTATAATTTTTCAAATTGACAGAATTCAAATTTCAAATTGATTTAAACTGTTAAGATTTACAAAAGTTATTTTTTTTATCCTATTATCAGTACATTTTAATATTTTCATCTTTTATTTATCTAGTTTATTTATTTTCAGACTGGAAATAGCAGATGCTTTGCTTTTGTTGAATTTAAATATGAAGAAGTTGCAAAAATTGCTGCAGAGACTATGAATAATTATTTATTGTATGATAAAATTTTAAAATGTAAGTTTTCTAAACATTGTGAAATCTAATCTAAAATTAAAATATGAGAAGCTTTTCAACTAGTAATAGCTGAAACTAATTTATCTGATGTGTAAAACTCAAAAATTTTATTACAGTCAGGTATTAAAATTTTTATATAGTACAAAACTGCCTAATAGTAAACAGAAAAATACTTTTTATCTAAATAAATTTACCAGCCTATTAGAAAAAAAAACACACTTAACTATTGCTGATTATATGTGGGTGTTACTTTTTTCTTCTCATTGGAGACCAAGCCCATTTTTAAGATGGGCTTACTGATAGCCCATCTTAAATGAAAACTGATTTAATTCATTTACCCATCTTAAAAATAAAAGCCCATTTTAAAAATAAATTATTTGATTAACTGAATTTTTTATATATTTTGAAAGAAACATAATATGAAATTTAATAAATAAATAAATTTTTTATGAGTAAATTCTCATTACTTTTGGATAGCACCTTATACTTTATATCATATACTTATTTTTTGTACAAATAAATAATAATTAAAATTTAACCTGTATGCTGCACTTTGAATTAAAGTTTGATACAATCTAGGTTGCTTATTCTACTATTTCAAACTATAGTTCTTTGAAGTAGGAACATTTTCTTTAAACAATGAAAAAATATTGAAAATAGTTTACTGAAATCTAATTATTGCCTTTTGTTCTTAAAACTTTTTATTTTTAATTTTAACAAAAAATTTTTTTCTGATGTGTTTAATTTTTTTATATATATTTTTTTTTTTTTAAAAAAAATTATTTTTATTTATATTAATTTTTTTATATATATTATTTAATCAATATTATTTATGAAAATGAACTTTTTAATAAATATATGCATTAAAGTAAATTATTTTTCATTATGTATAAATATTCGTTATAGAATAGAAACTTTCACGTGAAAAAAACTATCTGTTCTATGTAGGTACTTAACTATAACTTCAAATCACCAAAGGCATTCTTAAGCAGTCCAAGAAAATCCTTTATTAAGTTTAAATTTAACACTAGAGAAACATTTTCAGCCACTCTTTGGCCATCTTCAACTCTCTCTAACAAAAGGCTTGGAACACAAGACGTTCTACGAACGAAAATTATTCGATTCGTTAAGAGTGAGAGTTGAAGATGGCCAAAGAGTGGCTGAAAACGTTTCTCTAGTGTTAAATTTAAACTTAAGCAGTCCAAGAAAATCCTTTATTAAGAGTGCCTTTAGTGATTTGAAGTTATAGTAGAATAGAAACTATTAAAAAAGAAATTAAATTAAAATTTTTTTGATAAACAAAGCTTTTTTTATAGGGGATGTATTTCTGTTATCTACTACATAAATAAATAAAAATAATTTATATTCAATAAAAATAATTATATTGAGTAATATTATTAATAAAAATCAATAATGTTGCATAAAAACTGAAATAAATATAAGCATTTAAATTTATTGAACATCTGTTAGACTTAATATATATCTATTTGGCATTCTCATATTAATAAGTGAGTAGGGTATAGCAGTTAACAGATTAAAAGAATCAACAAGAAATTTATATCAAATAATTTCTTAACTCAAAATGGTTATTATCAGCATGTTCCCTTTCGTGTTTGTATTAGTTCATAACAAACATTATAAGAAAATCTAATATCAATCTAGAATTACATATTTATGATAAGAGATGATTTTGAATATTAACAGTTCTAATTAACTGGAATTTTTTAATTATTTGTTCCAGCAAATATATGTTTTTAATAATACAGGTAGGCCTCGATTAGTGCGAGTTCATATTTTGATTAGTGCGACTTACAAAAATGATACTGTTTTTCAGTTAGTGTGAGCAAATATTCGCGACTTATAAAATTGATACCATTTTTCAGTTAGTGCGAGCAAATATTTGATTAATGCGGTAGGCCTCAATTAGTGCGAGTTCGAATAATGCAATATTCAATTAGTGCAAGGCCTCGATTAGTGCGAGTTCCAATAATGCGATTTCGATTAGTGCGACTTTCTGTTTTTCAGTTAGTGTGAGCAAATATTCGCGACTTATAAAATTGATACCATTTTTCAGTTAGTGCGAGCAAATATTTGATTAATGCGCGACTTATAAAATTGATACCATTTTTCAGTTAGTGCGAGCAAATATTCAATTAATGCAACAGTTAGTGAGAGCAAATATTCAATTAATGCGAGTTGTAAGCATAGACCATCTTACTAACAAAGCTCCGCCTCCTTTTATGATGTCAATTAACAAATTATCTTACTAACAAAGGTCCGTCCCCTTTTATGATGTCAATTAACAAATTAAAGTTACTAACAAAGATCCATCCCCTTTTATGATGTCAATTAACAAATTAATGATAAATATTCGATTAATGCGAGTTGTAAGCATAGACCAGTCTTACTAACATAGCTCGATTAATGCGAGTTGTAAGCATAGACCAGTCTTACTAACAAAGCCCCCCGAGCAAATATTCGATTAGTGTGAGTTGTAAGCATAGACCAATCTTACTAACAAAACTCCTTTTATGATGTCAATTAACAAATTACCGTTAATTTTCGGTTAGTAAGATTTATGATGTCAATTAACAAACTACCGTTAATTTTCGGTTAGTAAAACCATTATGATGTCAATTAACAAATTACCATTAATTTTCGGTTAGTAAAACCAGACGAGCAGCAGCCCAAGAACAGTCACTTGGTTTTGAAGGGATGAAACATCAGAAAGAAGCAGTCCAAGAACAGTCACTTGGCTTTGAAGGGGTGAAACATCAGTAAGATCTTTGCCTTTAACTGTTTAACATTACTGTACTATTATTTAGCTTTGCTATCGCTAACTGTTTAACATTACTGTACTATTATTTAGCTTTGCTATCGTATAATTTGCCGATGGGTTTTTTGCTGTTAACTATTTAACATTACTATTATTCAGCTTTATCATCGTATATATACAGTAGAGTACAAAATTTTCTCTTTTAAAAAGTATCGAAATGGATAAAAGGAAGAACACTTCTGATTTTTCTCTTTTAAAAAGTATCGAAATGGATAAAAGGAAGAACACTTTTATTCTCTTTTAAAAAGTATCGAAATGGATAAAAGAAAGAACACTTTTGATGGTAAAACAGAAAATGAAAAAAAGAAGAGATTAGTAATTACGCTAGAGCAAAAAATGGATGTGATTAAGTGATATAAAAGCAGTGCTCCACTTCTGCTTTCGATTTGCTCTTTTGGTTTTGATTGGCGGTTGGTTTGATGATGGTATGAGACGCAATTCCTGGTAAATTATTAATTTAGATGATGACCAATGATGTAAAATATGAAAATAAATATTTCTTAAACAGTTAGTGTTAAGTTAGTATTGTGGTTATTCATCGTGAGGTTAGCTAATGGCCGGAATCTCACAAAGCAAGAACCAATTACCATATTTTACATATAGTTAATACTTCGAATAGTGCGAGAAATTCGTGGAACCAATTATTCGCACTAATCGAGTGCGAGAAATTCATGGAACTAATTATTCGCACTAATCAAGGCCTACCTGTAGTATAAATTTTAAACAAAAGTAAACATTAAGCACGTTCAGTAAAATTATATGGTTGAATAAATAATAGTTTTATTGAATACGTTTATTATTTGTTTTTATTTTGATTTATAATAAGAGGTATTTTTGTTTTATATATTTTATTATTAAAATTTTCTGTTCTTACCAATAGGTAACACTGTTGAAAATCCAAAAAATTGTTGGCCAAGATGGGATCCTTCTACTTTTGTTTCATCTGTAGAAAAAAATAGAAGAAAACATAATTCAAAAACGTCAGACATTCAAAATGAGAAAAGAAAGAAGAAGGCAATGAATAAATTGAAAAAAATTTCAGATAAATTAGCTGGATTAGGAATCAAGTATTCATTAAATGTAATTTGTATTTCTTTTTAATACAGTTATTTTTTGATACATTTAAACATTAATAAAAATAATAATTCATATAAATAAATGCTGCAGATTTTCTATTATAGTTACACTTCTGGTTTCCCATAATTGAATAGATAGAGACATTTGACAGTTATTTTTTGATACATTTAAACATTAATAAAAATAATAATTCATATAAATAAATGCTACAGATTTTCTATTATAGTTACACTTCTGGTTTCTCATAATTGAATAGATAGAGACATTTTCCATGATGAAATAATTTAAAGAAAATAGCTTTTTTCCAGCAATAGTTACTTAAATTTTAATCTGAGGAATTTATATTGATTTCTAATGAAATATAGCATTATTCTGAACTGTTAAAACAATTGAAAATTATGAAAATATTGTTGATATTCTGAGGCTTAAAGCTTTCTGAAAATTACAATTTTTACTATCAGTACAGTCTTTGCTTCATTATTCTCAATATTGTTAAAATAAGTGCCAATAAATAAAATGTGTAATTGATATGAAAAAGCATTATGTAAAAAATATTTTTAGCTATTAAGCCCTCTTCAATTTCTTAAAAAGAACATTGAAATAAATTACATATAATCCATTTAATTTCCAGTAATTAGAATAATACAAATTTAAATCTATAAAATTTATATGTATATAATTTAAACAGTGTTTCACTTATCATAGTTAATCAATATAACTTAAGCTTTTTGAAGTTGATATTAATAAATCTGTCATCAATGTTAAAGATATAATTAACATACAATAAATTAGAAGACTAATTCCTAAATGTGTACTTTGTATATAATATTTTATATATTTTCACTTTTTATTGCTATTTATCAGAGTACTAATTTTTTGCACACCATTTCCATGCAATTCTTCAAGCAAAATTATATTTATTATGTTCTTGACTTTCAACTTTTCTTTATAAACTTAATTAAATTTCTGTTGTTTTCTCTTCCACTTCTTTAACAACCTTTGCAGTAAGTATTATTATATACTACATTTTGTGATACAAAATTTTACCCCATGTTATCCTATTGGAGTTAGACTTAATACACACTACATTTCACTATACAAAATTGTATCATCAAATATAGCATCTTTCTGATGAGTCTTAACTTATATTTTCTATGTTATCCTATGGAAATTAGGCTTAACACATACTACATTTTGTGATACAAAAATGGGCAATTTGGCGAGATTGTCATGTCTCAGATATGCTGGCTATGCCTCTGCTAACTTATGGGGCATTTATCTCCATAAAGTTCTATATGTAGTGAAATGTTGCATTACGTTAACCTATGAGAAGCTTGTGCTGCTAATGGATGTAACAGATCATATTGAATACTATTCTGTCATTAGTGATCTGCTATGGTCTCTAATTAGTTTTATTTATACCAGTGCTGTCCAATTATAATGAACCTGAGGGCCATAGCCATGTTTAGTAGAGGTATGGAGGACCGCAGATATAAAATAAGGGGAGGCTTTGGTACTTGATACTCTATTGTCTCAACAGATGGAACGCATAAATATAATGCTTTTTGGAAACCAATTTTATTTTCAGATTAAGAAACCTTATTACAAAATTATATTTACCAGATTGCATCCGATAAAAATGTTAACAAAAAGTTATAAAATATAAACAGTTAAAAAATATAAAAATGTATGTATGTACCTATTTAATGTGGTAATTGAGGGCGGGCAACAGCATTTAAAAGAACTCTATATTTACATCTATTCATCAAAAAGTTATAAAATATAAACAGTTAAAAAATATAAAAATGTATGTATGTACCTATTTAGTGTGGTAATTGAGGGCGGGCAACAGCATTTAAAAGAACTCGATATTTACATCTATTCATGTTGTAGATATCCGCAGAATATATAAAAGAGAAGAATCTCCAAGGCAGGTTCCGAATTGATTCTTAACTATCTTCATGTTAGAAAATGTACCTTCACACAAACAAGTACTACCAAACATTGATATTACTTTCTGACTAAAATCACAAAAGTTAGGAAAATGTTCATTAAACAAAGCAATTTTACCCAAATGATTTGTTATGAAAAAGTCATTTTCCCATTTACTTAATTTTCCTGATATACTTAATTTTCATTTTCTATTTTACGCATTTTCCCACTGCTCCTCATATACTCTATTTTCATTTTCTATTTTATGCTTTTCTCATTCATTTCACAAATGCAACGAACTCATGGTAAAATAAAAATTAAATTACATTAAACAGTAAAATAAAATTAAAACAGAATCTCACAACACAGTCAAACAATCACTGAATAGTTAGTGCACTGAAATAGTTTAATCTGGTACCAAAAAATAACTAAAATACAGTCAAATTAAAAAATTTTAAACTGAAATAGCTAAAACTAAAATTGACATGATTGAGTCTTATAAAAATGTGGTATCATTAATAGCTTGTTGATCATTAAATAATTACTGATAATTAAGAAAAATTAATTAATTGAATTAATATAATTCAATTTTAGGATTCTTTTTATTAATCTCTTAAAAAAGTAATAAATAAAAGTGAAAAATAAACATTAAAAAGTAATATTATATCAGAAATCGTGAAAGCCTCGCAGGCTGCACAAAATGGCTTAGCTTTTGGACAGCCCTGATCTATACTGTCATCTGACCTGTAGTCTCAACTTTGCAGTGAATGCTTGCTGTGCCATCGTATCCCTTCATATAGTGCCATTGGTAGCTTCTCGTTAGCCTTCAGGGTTAGGTTTAGCTACATTTATGTTTATTTTTAATATACAAATGCTTCTCCCAATAAAGTAAATAAAATAAGAGCAATGCATATCATTTTTATGAACAGTAAATAATGTTATACATTATTCAGTTTACAAAATAGACACTTAATTGTTTATGTATAAATAAAATTCATCTTGACAAATAAAGGAAATTTTACAAAATAGACACTTAATTGTTTATGTATAAATAAAATTCATCTTGACAAATAAAGGAGGATTATTTTCTATTTTGTAATTTCCAAATTGGAATCAAAGTAATTTAAAATATTTTCATCTTTGTAACAATTGTCTTTAATTTCAAATGTTAATTTACACATACTCTTCCACAGCACCATCCCATCATATTTTCAAACTGGAAAAAAATTATAAATTAATCATTGAAATTATTTTATAATAAATTGTTCAAATTGCACACTATTATGTTAATTTTTCTAAAATGCCTTCATTATTTAAATACCTAATTTTTGATCTATTAAAATATAATTCTTAAATTTATTCAAAATTAAAATATAAAAATATTTTTCATTACAAAAATAAAACACTTACTGATACATGTCGGATATAAGTGGATTATTGTAGGTTCCATATATTCACCTAAATATCTTTCTATCAGGATTTCTATTTACTGCTCTAATAGGTTTTAAACTTACGAAGCAATTTTATCAGCACGAGTGAGCAGACCAAATATTAATGTACTGTCTATTAAAAATATTTTATTGAGTAACGTTTTCGGCATTAAATTGCCTTCATCAGCTCAAACATTAATACAAACCATCATTTATGTTCTCGAAGATTGAACATCGTTACAAATCGAATAATAGACAGTACATTAATATTTGGTCTGCTCACTCGTGCTGATAAAATTGCTTCGTAAGTTTAAAACCTATCAGAGCAGTAAATAGAAATCCTGTTAGTATAGCTGAGCCAGCTAAATAATATGGAAAGATTCTGGTACAAGCTAAGAACGTTGTCGGTAAAGCAACTGATAGCGGAGGAAACATGGGAAAACACACTATATTGTTATTTGATTTGTAACGACGGTGTTCGATGTTCAAGAACATAAATGGTAGTTTGTATTAATGTTTGAGCTGATGAAGGCGATTTAACACCAAAAACGTTACTCAATAAAATATTTTTAATAGACAGTACATTAATATCTTTCTATGTTATTTTATGGAAAATATTGAAATTGAAAATATATAATTTAAACAATTTCAAAAATGTCTATTCAATAACAATTATTTCAACAAAACACATGATCAAAACTCGATTATTGAATTTAAAATAACGATTTAGTCCAAATAAAAAAACATACATACACAAGTCCGAAAACAAAGTCAAAAATAAAATTATTTGAAATCACAAACCTTAAAAATATAAATAATTAATGTTTGATAGATCAGAATAAAAGCAAACATAAGCATATATAACAAGAACAGGAAAAATGTAATGGCAGAATTAAGTTGTACCAAACAAGTACCAAGCATTTCTGCAATATAGATTCATTTTATGCATGCACAAATTAATGCATACAAAATTCACTATGAGCATTATATAAAGCAAAGTAAATATTTTACTATCAAATTGATGGGAATTTTAATTTATGATATAAATTTTGGGAACATTTTGTGTTAATTTGTGTGAAAATGAATCAGATACAAATATTTTATATGTATATTGTGGGAAAAATATAAAATGCAAAAACGTAAAACTCAGGTTATGCTGTATACATTGTTTCTTCGAAATGTTTTGGTTATTATTTTATAAACCATTTCCTAAATTAGTCATTTTTTTTATATATATAAAACTTCATACTTTAAAATACAGTAGTAATAATCTTGGATGCAATATTATAAGTTAACTGTATGCTTAATAATACTTTTTTTATATAAGCTAAATATTATCGTGTATGTTTGCTTATCTGAATTATTTGATTAATCGAAAACCAGCCTTCGCTTCAATTAGTTTGAATAATTGATAATCCACTGTATAATGCTATTGAATATATTAATAACAACAAATCTGAAAATAAAACTATAATATATAAGCTTTTATAAATAGGATAAATTTAATATAAAGAATCAATTATAAGTATCTCCTGGTTAATGAACATTCATTTTATGTCATTTTACTTTACAAAAAATCTACATTTGTACTTGTTTTTACTAATCAAAAGAAATCAGAAGATTTTCAATTTTAAGAAAAAACTGAAATGTGAAAATAGCATTCAGTGTTTGTTTGCAGCAAGTCGTTATGGTTACAATGTGCATTCTGAGCAGCAAGAGGGGTACTCTCAAGCTCCTCTTCTGGAAAATACACTTAGCATCAAGCCACCAAAACTTTAAACTGTGACTATGAGTATCTGTGTATTAGTCTTCATTTATTTTGTATATTCGTTTGCAAGATAAGTCCAAAAGTATCAGAAAAGCATAATAGAACACATAAGGGTGTTATTCTTAGTGTAAAACTGAACACACAACTTACCAAATAATATAAAACAGGTTTTGTATGAATTTGTGCATTGTTTGTATAATTTGATGGCTCACCAACATCCATAATAAGGTCAAATGGAAAGTTGAAACATGATTTTAATGGGCTGGATCCAGATGCCTCTTGAGAATTGAGTTGAGGATCCAGAATTGAACCTGCATCCTCTAAGATAGAAGGCCACTGCTTTACCGTTGGGTCATCTGACCAACTTTTTGGGTCTGTTAATGATCAAAAATTTTTCCTTTATAAATTAATGATAATTCTTTTTTCATTTTTTGCCTTTTCAGTTTACAAAAGGTTTCATAGTAACAATCAACTTTGTAAATTTGGTAAACTTTCATAGATATGAAAGATGTGAGTTTCAAATTGCATTTATACTGTTTGTGTTTGCAAAATCTACACTATGTTTTATATCTATATTTTTTGTATAAAACATAGTATAAATGGAATGTATATACAAATCCTAATTCATAACAAAACATATTTTTAAATAGTCTTTTTAGTTTAAAATTAATTAAAAAAAAATGCATATTGGTCCATTTATTCATGAATTAAAATTTGTATGCATCAATCAGGGCTTGTTTTCTGAAAACAGTTTATTGTAAGCGATTATTTATATTAAATTTATCATGCTTAATAACGCTTGTAACTTTAGATTTTATTGCAATAAATATAGTAACTGTGCTGAGAATAGAATTAAAGTGAAAAAATTGAAAAATAGTGGAATCTTTGCAATTATAATTTAAATTAAAAAAAAATAATAATAAATGATTCAAATTTATAAAAACTACTATTTATAAATGATTTCATAATTTTGATTTTGAATTGACACACATTGTTTTATGGAAATTAAACTGAAAATAGTTAATGTAATTAATTGTTTAGTTTACCTCATATAGAAATCTTTTTTCAATTACTTTGATTATTTATTGTTAATTTTGCTGATCATTAATGCTACTATTAATTAACAATTAATTTATTCAATATAAATATATTAAATATTTATTTAAATTTGTTAGAAATTGTATAGACTTCTTTTGTTATTGTTATAATTATAATGCATATATTGAAAAATAAAACCTAAACTGCCAAATTAATCCCTTGAAAATTTAATGGAAATTTTAATAATTGGTAATAATTTATACCAATGATTAAATAAAGATTGCTGCCATTTATGAGTTAATGATAATTTATAGATGGTACCATGCTTTTATTAATTACAAGATGCTGCTAACATTAGTATAAACTAGCTCCAATTATTAAAATTTCAGTTAAATTATCAAGAGATTATCAATAAATATAATAATGATTAAACAAAGCATGGTACCATCTATAAATTATCATTAACTCATAAATGGCAGCAATCTTTATTTAATCATTAGTATAAATTATTACCAATTATTAAAATTTGACAGTTTAGATTCTGTTTGGATATTTTCCTTAAAGTTCAATATGAAAAAGTCTATAGATTGAAAAATTTTTTAATTTAGGTAAAACTTACTAAAAGAAGGAAAAGTAAAGAAGGAGAAAATTGCAAGTCTGAACAAATTCCAGAAGAGAATGAAAAACTATCCAAGTAATTAAAATAAATATTAAATTACTAAGATATTTAAGATATATAATTCAATTTATCAAATAAATCGACATTTAAAAAATATTAAATATGGGATCTCTGACTGGTATTTCTTTTTAAAAATACTTGTTGAATATTCTGAGTTTTAATGATTAGGGAATTTAATTTCTGTTTATAATATTGCACTTATTGGAAATCATAATCCATATTACAACAGATGACAAGAATGCTTTCAAAAGTTTTTTATTGGCTGCATTCAGTAGACTCAACTGTTGTGGAACAGTTGAGTCTGCTGAATGCAAAACAGTTGAGAAAATCTCTCAACTGTTGTGGAACAGTTGAGAGCTGAACGTGTCTTCAAGGTAGAGCTACTATTGTTAAATGAGTGACATCACGTTTGGTAGCAGATTTCATTTATGCTACTATCCAACATGTTGAGTTATTTCAAGATGACTGTGCCCATTGATGTTATTAATCCAAAGGAACAAATGATTATATATAAAGTATATGTATTTAATGGTGTTTACAACAGGCTTTATTTTCATTCAGTAATCGCACCCTCTGTTACTATTTGCTGTTCAGCAGATACACCAATCATTACTGCTACAACTCATCTGCTCACTTAGAACCATTGAGTCTGCTGAACGTATCCATTGTAATTCTCATCTGTTGTAATATGGATTATGATTTCCAATAGGTGCAATATTATAAACAGAAGTTAAATTCCCCAATCATTAAAATTCAAAATATTCAACAAGTATTTTTAAAAAGAAATAACAGTTTCAGCTAGTTCCTGAATTTACAAATTAATTAATTTCTAGAAAGTGCACTTATAAGAATTTTGTGAATTTTTTTATTTTATAACAGATGACAAAGTTTCTGTTACAAATTCAATCATATCTAATGAATATCTATATACAGTGAAACCCCGCTCGTGCGTTCCCGTATCGTACGACTTTCCCGCTTTAAACGTCTATTTTCGGAAGTCCGAGCATTTTCCTATACATGCAATGTAAAACTTTCCCTCTTCCTACGTTTTAATTATATATTTGATCTTTATCAAATTTCTATTTTATATTATTAATAACAGATGGCGCAGTATTAAGATAAAATACACTAGGGAAAAGTAATTAAAATATTAATTCAGAAAAAATATAAAATAAACACTTTAGTTATCTTCAAACAAAAATTTTTGTAATTGCCCAGCATTATAAAACTGATTTTGTTCGAATTTCAACAGAATCAATTTTATGATGATGGAGAAATTATAGAAATTTTTGTTTGAAGATAACTAAAGTGTTTGTTTTATAATTATATTGAATATTTTAATAGCCATTGATCGAATAACCTGCTTTTAAGAAACGAAATCTGATCTATATTGAAATTATAACACTTAAGGATAATATGAAAATGTTGGTTGCTCACAACGGATTTCATTGCCTTAATTAAATTAATTCACCAAACAGACAGATGTCATTTATAATGATTATTTATTGAGAATTATTACATAAAAAAGCGTATGGATGGCTTCCATTATGTTAGAAAAACGAAGCTGTCCTTAACATTGGTTAGTGGCCCATTATATGACGGACGCAAACGTAATTTCGACAATATAGTAAAATTGACTTCGTTTTGATGGCCAGACGTATCCCATATATGTTAATAAGTGTGATGGGCAGCTTCAAATAATTAATAAAAAAAGTGTATTATCTCAATATCGAGTATTATACCACTTGAGATTCCCACTTCAGTTGCTATGCTTTTGCTAATATCAGTATGCATATTACCAAAGCAGCACTTGATATATCAAAGATAGTATTTAATAATTACATAACAATAGTAGCAAAATATTGATGATAGAATATGAAGTACAAGTATTTTATAGATTTTTATGAGATTCAATCTACATATTGAAGATAAGTTTGATGATATATATTTTTATATTTTATCTTCAATTATTCCAAAATAAACATTATCGGAAAAGTTGCGGTTAGTTTTTCCCAAAATTTATTGTTTTATTTTGAATATATACATATGTTTTATTATTGTTACTACAATTTAACTATTGTAGTTTCAATAGTTAAGTAAATAAAATTAATAAAATAAGAAAAATAAAGAAAAAAAAATTTCGAGTTTTGAATGTCGAATGTCGATTTTCTCTATGAATATATGAAGTAATGAAATATTCGTTAATTTTATTAGAAGTAACATTACATTCTCTTTTATATGTCTTATGGCAAAATACAAAGAAAATTTTAAATAAATTCAGAAAGATTTTCCTAAAGCTGCCTCCAAGCATAGGTTTTTCTTCATAATTTAATGTGTGTTAAGAATTGTTTCCAAATAAATGATTTTATTATACTTTTGTAATTATTAGAAATTAAGTAAATTTCTATCTTTATATTTCTGAATTTTTCTGTTAGACCACAAAAATTATTTCGAAAATTTATTAAATTTTTAGATGCTTTTTCGTAATACCGGCAAAATAAAACATACAGTGTGTCACTTGCGTTGCTTCCTTTATCACCAATTCAGAGTTTTGTTATTTAACTTGTGACTCTTCTCGCTGTAAAACTGAGAAAACCATTTTCTGGATTTTGAAATATATTTATCTTCTGAAAGCAAACAGGCAGTTTTCAGATATTTTTTATATTTCCATATCAGCATATCTCGTTCATTCTGTAAAGTTAAATGCTTGTATCTTTGTAAAAATTTCTATAATTTAAAAACATAATAAAAATAACAATTCATATCTTACCATATCTTCGATCATAAATTGAATTATGTTTGCAAATATTTGAAAAAATCGATGTGGAGAATATAAATTATTAATCATTTTAATTCTGTTAGGACCATCTGGTATTAAACAAGCAATGTGAATCATTCTTCCAAATATACAGTTAAGATAAGTATAGAATATAGCTGGACCGATCTTTAAAATAAATATGGAAAATTCCAGTTAATATATTTTAGAAAATAAATTAATTAAAATATAGTTTATATTTATATAATATTACAAAGACCGATAAAGAAAATTATTACAAAGTCCCATTCCCCCCACGAAAATAAGAATTAAGAAAAATCACTCGAAAAAAGAAATAAAAACATTAAAAGAGAATAAATTTATTTAAATACATTATATAATAATAATCATTTTATGTAGTAAAGTTATATAATAATATTCATTTTATGTAGTAAACAATGTGAATGGCATTGTAATTTTTAATGTGGTTCCTCCGTTGAAAAATATAGGGCCTAATTCTATTTACAAAAAATTTTCAAAAATAGAAAAAAAAAACATTTTCTTGATTAAAATTCATAGCAAAATTTTTATCCAAAATTAAACCCATTTAAAATAATTGTAAGGACTGCGCAACGGGTATAAGACCGTGAACGTTATTTGACTAGTCTAAATTTTAAAGTCGGCCAGATGGCTGCGTTGTAAAGCTTTGGCTTACCATCCTGGAGGATCCGGGTTCAAATCCGGTCCCGCACCTCCAGTTTTTCAGGAGTAATCCGGGCTCGGCCCGTTGAACCCTATCATTCAACCATCCAGTTGACCTCATCATGAGTGTTGGCCAGCCTGTGATGGTTCTAATAAGTGACCGCCGCCAGATACAGATTCGGGTTCGCATTCCGGGACTAGATCCAGTACGCGAACCCGGGTCCTCCTGCTTGGTACGCGAACGCGTTACCATTCGGTCATCCGGCCACCGATTTTAAATTATTACAGAGATTATTTAAAAATATTAATATTTATTGTTCTCAGCACGCGAACCCGGGTCCTCCTGCTTGGTACGCGAACGCGTTACCATTCGGTCATCCGGTCACCGATTTTAAATTATTACAAAGATTATTTAAAAATATTAATATTTATTGTTCGAGCTTCAGCAAACTGTTGTTAAAATTCAGAGAAATGAATTATCTAATTATAGGATAATTATAATAATTATATAATTACCTCGGGACGCGAACCCGGGTCCTCCTGCTTGGTACGCGAACGCGTTACCATTCGGTCATCCGGCAGCCGATTTTAAATTATTACAGAGATTATTTAAAAATATTAATATTTGTTGTTCGAGCTTCAGCAAACTATTGTTAAAATTCAGAGAAAGGAATTATCTAATTATAGGATAATTATAATAATTATACAATTACTTGTTTTATTTCTATTGTAGTTTTAGTCCAAGATAATAAAATTCCAAAAAATGATAAATGCGTTGTAAATTTAGATGTCGTAGTGTGTTGATTGGGCGACGGATTTATTGTCCATGTAAATCCTGAATATATAGACTTAAGGATATTACTCCAATTATCAGGATGGAAGTTATAGAAAACAGTTGCTTGATGCACATAATTAAAATGGGACAAATCAGCTACATTTTCCACCACATCCTGAATTAAAACAACAAATAGATCCTGAATATACAAACTTAAGGATATTACTCCAATTATCAGGATGGAAGTTATAGAAAATAGTTGCTTGATGCACATAATTAAAATGGAACAAATCAGCTACATTTTCCGCCACATCCTGAATTAAAACAACAAATAATAAAAATTATATTGAATTTGAAATTTATTTTTCATATCTTTCATTTGCTTACCTGAACGTGACCATTAGAAGTAAACTGAGTTCGACCATGATAAAACCATAATTTTTGATCTATTTCTGGAATAACTGGTGGTATCCACGATGGCTGCTCTCCATCTGCATGATACCAGACGTAAATGAATCCATTTTGCTCAATCGATAACCATGTTTTTGTTTTAGCGAATTCTGGAACTAAACATAATGGGAAAATAACGCAGTTATAGAATCTGGATTAAATACAGATTAAATGCAAAATTTTTCACCTTTATCAGTGTAAGGTATTTTCACACAGGAGCCATCGTGGCCAGAAAATATCCAACCGTGGAACGGACACTGTATACAGTCATTATATACTTTACCACAAACGCCTAAATTAGCACCCAAATGAGGACAGTAAGCATCTAAAATAAAACTCTTTCCAGTTTTCCCACGGAATATAACAAACTGATGACCTAAACAATGACAATTCGAATAATAAATTATAGTAAATAATTATTATAAAATTTACTGTTGATAGGACCTATTTTTAGTCAACAGATGACGTCACACTCCATTCTGGTAGAATACTAGAGGTGGGA
>AYEL01027081.1:0-10862 GCA_000484575.1 Olivierus martensii | reverse complement strand
ATAAATAAATAAATGTTAAAATTAAACAATGAAGTGAAATTTACATTTCTAGAAAAAATTAATTTTCTAAAGATCTAATTTAATTTTTTTTCTAGACTTCTTAATTCTAAATTTATCATAAAAGTTAAATGTGAATAATCTTTAAAAAAAAAATCAGAAAAACTTAAGATTATTTACGTTTCTTATCAAAACTAAATCATGCAACAATCTGTTAATTCTGCAGATTGGTTTCTTACAGATCTTTTAAATTAGACGGACTTTAAAATTCTATAATTTTTTTTTTCTTTAAATTAAATTAGAAAATTGTTTTAGAAGTATCGCTAACGAAAATATAACTTTGCTTACAAGTAAAATATATTTTTTTAAGCCTCCAAGAACAGAAAATATAATTTAATGCGAGAGGTACAAGTCGTACAAACTTATTCTGAAATTTTCCATAATCATAAGGATTGTAAATGCTAATTTATTGGCAAAAATGTATTTTATTATTGTACTTAATATAATAAAGAAGTTTTCTTTAAACATAAATAGTAGAACTTAAATGACTTCATCTTGAATTCGTGACCATTCCTCGTATCCAATAGCATCGTTTTGTTGATGTTCAAATACGTAAAAATGCCATTAAGAAATATTTGATTATTATGTAGTTATTTTAATGATATATCAAAACTAAGTTATGTGGTATATTATTAATAGAATGGAAGAATTATTACTTAAACGGTTGATGGTTCTTGATAATGTCGTGATATGATATCTGTTGATGTAGATAAACAGCATTAAAGTACTTTTGTAAGGAGTCACATAAATTACAAATTGCCGAATACATCAGCATGTTTAAGTGACTTGTTTAATGTTAATTCTCCATACACAACGCATGTTATAATTTTATTGCATTCGTTTTGTATCGGGTCATTCTTTTTTATTTAAATAATTAGCAATATTTTCTTGCGGAGTCTCGTAACTCTGTAATTCATTCTGGTAGTTTTGGGTCTTGATCATTTAAAGAAACAGGATGCTGTTTTTCTGCATATAAATGGTAATTATTCAATGTCAATATATTTTAAAATACAAAATGCGATTTTAATTCAGAATATATCCTGACTTATTAGAAATTTTTCAGAAAGGAGACTGTTAAAGCATATCAAAAGCCCAACCTTAGTTGCTTCTCCCTCTCAATGCAGAGAAATGACTGGGAGGGCCCTATTATAATATGGGTGGGGATTGATGACCGCAAAATAGAGCTAACAAATCTAAACATAAAAACATTAGAACCCTATATTTGAGGCCTTATTAAGGATTAGATGTCATCCGTAAAAGAATGCATTTATTTACTTATTTATTTATTATATTTTTTTATCGGAATAAATGCCTGCTCGGCACATTTAAAAATAAAGAATTTTTAAATATATTTTTGAGAATGTTAATAGCACACTTTTCAAAATGTAATTTGATGATGCTATTGCCTCATTTTTCAGCTTGTGATAAATTAATGATATTTTATTGATGGACGTCATTATGATGTGAAAGAAAAAAAAAATACAAAAAAAGGCTTTCGGGCTTTTTTATAAACAACTACAGGGTTAAAAGAGGTTACAGTTTAAAGACCAAACACCGTGATTATAATATTATAAATAACAGAGTGGCAACAACGTCTTATAAACCCAACTTACAGTCACGCCGTCTTACGTTCCGAAAATCAACTAATTGTTCACCGTGTTAAATAATGTTTGACACTTTGATCACGGCATCAATTTTTTTTAATCTTTCTCCGTAGGAGATTAATTGTTGACGGACATTTTGGCGGCGTATTCCTTATAATTACATTGTTATCTTCGCAACTTTTTCTCGGGAAACATGATGACCGGCGCCATATTGGTTACGCTTTACCGATGCTTTATAGATATTTTTTTTTTTTAGTTTTTATATATAGGTTTTTAAGATGGAACAGTTTTTTTAACTTCTTTTTTTAGATCTTCTCTAATGTTTTCTACAACGGTTTAGAAAACATGAAAATAGTTGGAAATTATAGTCTAGATCCAAGTTAATGATGTAATTCTTAATAGTACAATCTTTTAATGATGGTAAATTTCTGCTTAGAACTTACCGATCATTTTTAATGAATTTTTTTTTTAATGTTTTTATGTAGTTTGTAGAACATTAGGGGATACAGTTAATTATAAAATTTCTAAGTTTTTAGCATTCTAACATATAAAAGCGAGTCCATGTTGTGAATAAGGTTGAGAAAAACGTTCCACAAACAACATACCAATTTAAAGGAACGAACAAGGACAACGTTGTACGGCTGGAGGCTGGTTCTTCTACACATGGCGAAAATGATGTGTCTAATTATTATTAATGGTCCTGACCTAGAAGTTATCCCTATAATAGAGATAAGACAACTATAGAAAATGTCTTGTTTCCATTGAAACCTTTAGTTATCATAATTTCCTTTGCGTTTAGCCTCGGGAATGGTTCGCCAATGATATACTACAGCATTGACTGAAGTTACCCTCGTGAGAGTTCATTGTACAGTGACCTTTGACTGAACTTTTCACGAGCTTTTACAGAGACGATTCAATGAATAAGTAGTGTGTGTGTGTGTTAAGAAACTTCTATCAAAATGCGCTCATGATATTTTTAAAGTTGATCTCAAGTTCAAAGATTCTACTTGAGGTCATAGATAGCTAAATGAACGCCTTCTCGCTTACATTGAGATAAAAGTAGCAAAATCATTTTTGGGCGTGAAGCAAACTTTAGAAGAAAAAAAAATTACGTTTCTTGCATACAGATGGCGTTGTAAACACTTGCCATCTGTTGTACGGTTGATAAATGGCGAAAGACTGGTTTCCAAGACCCGGATTGAAGAAAAGTTAGTGGGAAAAAATAACGACGTGGGTAGAAAAAAAACTTCATCCCCAAACTTAGTTTCCAAGTCTGGTACCATAAATTAAATTGATGCTGATGGGTTAAAGTTCAACCAACCCTTCCCAGACACATCCTAACTCCAGGTGATGACGAACATCTCTTCCTAATAATAATTTTAAACATGGTGTCATTGAAGAAATATGAAGGTTTTCCACCTTTGACCTCATCTGAGAGTTCCCATTAATTGGGCTTAAAGTTATATTAAAAAACAATATATAAACCAACAATCCAAATTAATTATTTGCAGATTCATTTAACATTCAGGACATATTCGTTATCATAACTTTTTATTATTTACTCTAATTGAACCTAATTCAATTTGGCTCCATGATTATCTCATATTTAATGATATTGCTTCCCTTAAAACCTGAAAATTTGACGTTATCATGTTTAAATTTTCCTTTTTTTTTTATAATCAATATAGGCCTATATTTTTTAAATATTGTGAAAATTTTAAAGGTATATTCGTAGCACAACAAACACTTGCAACTTTTGAGTTTTTGTTTTTAAAAGTTAAGTATAGCGGAAAATTATTAGAAAAAATATTTAACTAAGTCCGTAATATATTTAAATTGTGAATTTTGTTTTTAAAAGTTAAGTATAGCGGAAAATTATTAGAAAAAATATTTAACTAAGTCCATAATATATTTAAATTGTGAAAAAGAAGGTGTGTGTGTGTGTGTGTATGAGTTTTAAGTAAGAATGATTTGTGTATAAACTTAATAGACAATGACACGGTATTCGCATGGAACTAACATAAATATAAATCGATGAATACTTTTGCGGACGGAAAAAGAACTAGTTACTTTGGGCGGTGTCCTGGAACAATTATATTACATAAAGGAAATGGCAAAATGTGCGCATTTCTCTATCAAATATCGCGTTTGAGAATGTCAGACAACACCCAAGTTGAGGTAGAGTCTCCCATTAATCTTTATAGACCAAATCGGTTTCGGTCGAATTAAATTTAACAGCAGTTATATATATATATATTTATATTTATACATGCACAGTTTAAAAAAAGTTAAAATAAATTACTATTTTTGATTAAAATAGTCGTAAAAATTAACATAATCAATTTTTTACAGATTATTATCAATTATAGTAGTTATTAATGCATTCGCTAGATGGCGTCGAACTGCTTAAAAAGATTTTCAAATTTGATCGAGTTTTTTAATGACAACGTTGGAAGATAAATAAATTATTTCGTATTCTAAAATATTTGGTTTATAAAATATAACTCGAACAGATCGAAATTGTTAAGATTTACCTCTACAAGTGCGTGATTTTTTTCTCCTCTCAATACGCAGTTTCATAAATGGAGGAAGAAATTTTACGATTTTAACTGTATTAATAAGATCGAAAATTGGCCGAAATGTTTAAAATCCCGTAAGAAATTTGGAGAAAATTATTAATTTTATCCAATCGAATCTATTTTTTTTATATACAAGTTTAAAAAACTGTGCTATTAATATGGTCGTACTTTCATTAGAATCACGTCTAGCCGAAAAATCGATACTAGCAGAAACGGTTGAGTGCAACCCACCCTTAACCCTTTACTCGGATTGAAGTGGTTCTGCTATCAATATTGGAGACAAGTTAACTTCGACTGAACTCAAAAAAAAAAAAAAACATTTAATACGGTACAGACTCACAAAACTCTCTCGTATGATGGTAACAATCGTCATGGCTACCTATGACATTTCCATTTTAATTTTTTAGACGAGTGTTTTCATGTCTAAATACACTAAAAAGTGTCAACAACGACAGAAAAACGGTTATTTTACCGCAAACAAACTAGAAATGCCAGTCGATACATATCTACGGGACGTTAATCAACCGTGTAAATAAAAAGTAAAAAAAAAAATCGAATGCCTGAATTGTCATTAACGTCATCATATTTAATATATATTAACGAACGAAAAATAGGGCGAAAAATGTGCATCGAAAAATTTGTTAGAAAAAGCAGACATCCTATCGATACAGACCCCGCAAATGGGGATAAGTGTCTACCCCTTTGATGCCAAGCGGCAGCCTATAAACCGTTGCCTGACTGTACAGACAATGAGACACCTCTCTTAACCCTTTCAGCCCGCCATGCCATCTGCATCATGCTCTGTCTGCAATCTACGTTTCTGTTCGTTTGACGCTTTTAGTAGTAATTATTATCCATTATTATATACGTATATAGTAAAGGTAAGAGTTTATAATCATCCCTTAAAACATTTATTATTATTATTATTATTAATTATTATAAAATTTCTAGAAAACGTTTGTTTGTTTGTGCAAATCGGTGCAAAAGTAAATCAATATTGTTACTGTGCAAGCCCGCCGAGATAGATTTATATTTATTGCTGTTATATCCAAATAAAGGTATAGGTTACAACTCGTTTATTTTTTTATTTTTTTGTGACCACGCGTGTGTCTGAGGATGAGTCATCTGCTTATTTTTTTCGACCCTAGCAAAAAATAATACGTGTTATATACATATTTTTAGCACAATATATTAAAATTATCTCGTTTCTTTACTGTATACATCTCCAATTTAACTAACTAGCTAACTATAAATGCAATAATCAGAGGGAGGAAAAACTGTTTAAACTCACATCTTCGCCATCATTGAACTGTTTTAATGCCCATTTTATTAAATAAATTGCTATTTTTGCACTTGTTGGCATTATTTTTTGGATATTGAAGTGTGTTTTTTTTTAGTTTTATCAGATTTTTAAACTTTAATATCGGGATGGTAAGAAATTTTTCTGGTTTATCGGGATGCATTTTTGTCTCCCTGTATAGATTTTAAAAAATAAGGAAAAAAAAAAAGACAGTTTAAGGCGAAAAATTGCACATTTTTAATCAATTTAAATGCCGGAAAAAAGGTGGAAAACGTCGTTTTTCGGCAGTTAAAACAGAACAGGTGGAAATGAATAGTAAGAGGATGCGATTGACGCTACAATATGGGAAGGCCGACAAGGGGCCACAGTCCCCAAAAATCGGGTGGCTCTCTTCAATTCCCAATCTTTCAAATAACAATACACTGCTATTTCTATCGTATTTAGGTTAAAAATTCAATTAGAGACCGATCAAATCTGTCATAATTTTTGTATTATTGCCCCGTTGTCTCTCTGCATTTGCGGTTATGGAGTTACTTATCGCCTCTATAATTTAAAAAAAAAATAAATAATAATTTATTTCTTATAGTTTCAATTGGTACAAGTTTATATAACAAGAAACAAAGCTGCAACGTCTCTTTCAAAACGAAAAAAATAATAATAATAATTAAAATTTTCGCTAAAAATTTGAAAAGCTGTATAAATTTAAATATACAATAAAAATCAACTTAAAAACTTCAAAAAAATGAAGAAATCAGTAAAAATTTCATAAAGGTTTACAAAGTTACGTTAAGAAAGATACAGTAATTCATTAAACTTGAGCATTTTGTAAAATAAATGCATAAAAAATACAAAAAAATTGTATAAAATTTAGCATTTTAAAGAAATTTCTAATATTTTTCCCCCCCATCCTTTTTTTTTCTTCTTCTTTTTTGAATGATTCGACTTATTAAAAAAAAGGATGAGAACTACCTAAGTAATTAAAAATGACGGCGAAATTTCTTTCAAGAAAAATAATTCTAGCATTTTCGGCTTTGGATTTCGCATTAAAACTGAAAATTTAAGTTTAAAATATATTAATTAATTAATTAAACAAATTTATAAAAAAGTGAATTCGTGAAAAACTGAAAACGGAATTTGAGACTAAAATTCTCGAAAAAAATAATAAAATTTTTAAACATTATTATAAGCATAAATTCAACTTAAACAAGTAAAACGAATTATTAAAATTTCGTCAATTCACAAACGACTTTTATAGAAAATATTTTGAAGTTTGCCTAATAGGCCTGCCAAGAAAAATAAATTAATTAATTTTGATTAATATTCCGCTGTAATTCCTGCCATTAAAAAATATTAGTAGAAATTTTCATCATTTAATACGAAATTTTGCATTTTTTTCATACGATTAACTAACAAAAAATGGCGTTTAGATGCACTTATAACCACTCGACTTTCTAGAAAAAATTAGAGAAAATTCGACGATAAAATTTTCTCTATTTTATCTGAAATTATATTCGAAAAACTCCAAAATTTTCACTTAAAATTTTAATATCTTAAAACTAAAATATTAAGCATTCAAACAAATTTATTAATTCTTTACAAACGTGAAATTCGCCGTTCTCTCTCTTTCGTTTTTTAATTGATAAATATTCCATTTAATAAATAATTAATGGCACTTAAAATCGCAAAAAATTTCTTTAAAAATTAACGTATATACTCGTATATTTAAGCGAATTAAAAATTTAAAAAATATCTAAACAAACGTATAAAAGATCTGCAATCATTTAAAATCTGTTTCTGTTAATTTTTCTCATTTATCTCGATTATAAACAATATATTTTATATATAAGTAATCAATATAACATAATTTAAAGCATTTCTGTCTTAAAATCTCGATTATAAACAATATATTTTATATATAAGTAATCAATATAACATAATTTAAAGCATTTCTAAGTCTTAAGGCTTAAGTAGGTCCAAGTAATAAGTGCGAGACAACGCGTAAAATAATTAAATTTAGCAATTCTTCTGGCTTCTACTTTAATAAAATTTATTGAAATCTTCTTAAAAAGTATTTAGAAAAATAATTAAACAATAATCCTCCATTAATCCTTCATAATTATAGCAAATTTTCTTGCGTTAATCTACCTACCACGTAAGCGTGCAGTAATTTTAAAATATAGCAAAATTAATCAAGGAAAATTTGCCGTAATGTTCTAAAATATCAATATATCTGTACGTTACAATTTTGGGCTTAAAAATTACGTTTATTTATACAGGATGAATGCATTTTTATCCGACCTGAACTCGGTATAGTTGACCAATGCGAAAGAGGACGAAATTTGCATTTGTTTCCATGGGAGTAACATATTTTTACGTGTAAAAAAAAATATTTGCATAAATTTCGAAATCTGTTTCATAAAACAAATTTTTATGCATAAAATTTTCATTTAAAAAAACCCATTTTTTTTTTTTAAATAAATAAATATAGAGAAAAATCCGCATTTCTTCGCTATAAATATCGCGAACGAGTGCTTACAAGCGCGAATACTTTTTATAATATTTAATATATAAATATATATAAAATGTTTCTTAACATTAAAAATTTATATAAATACATACTAATTCTCAATTTCTTGAGGTAGAATTCTTGTTATCTATACTATTATAACATCATCAGAAAGAAAAATATCCGTGTTAGCTCTTCGTATTCTTCGGATATCGCTCGAAAAAAATTATTAAAAAAATAATTATTTTTAACAATAATATTATTCAGTTATACTCCACCTGAATTTACTTTCCATAAAATTGTATATGGAGTGTATACAGTGTATTAAAAATGCTTTATAGAACGACATTGGTGCGGATTGTTAAATATAATTCGCATATTTTTAAAGGATAAGCTAGCTATTTTGATAGAATCAAAATTTATTTGCGGTCAAAGAATAGCATAAATATAATTTATAATTAAATTTATCTATACATTATATCCAAACAAAATTTCGTTATTCATATAAATATGTCAGGGATATGTTAGAGAATAATTTTGAATACATTCGTGTCGCGTAGAGCTACAGTACGTATACTTTATCAGCTTAAAAGTAATTCATTATAACTTACTTTATTTGTATAAAATTGAAGAATTGTGTCAGGAAAAAAATAGAATTTGAGTTCAATTTGCAGCTGGAAATATATATTTTGGTTATCTATTTTTTTTCCCCTACAGTTATTAATAATTTTTTAAAAAATGTATAATGTTTAATGAGATAATTATATGCAGAATTTTTAATTATTATTTCCTGTGTTGCATACATTAAAAATGTTGCGAGGAGAACAGAAAGTCAAACGTACTACTGTGAAAATTATACAGTAGAAAAATTATTTTTTTTGTCTTATTAATGTATAAAAATTATAATTCTATAATTATAACATTTATCTATCAAAAAATAATAATATATTTTTATTTTCTTTCGAATATCTTTACAAAATTAACGGCCTGTATGTTCTGTATTTGTGTAGAGTTTAACATTTGACGATTATTTTTCTTTATAAAATAAAATAGAGTTTAAAATTACAAAATAAGTTTGTTAAAATACATTAATAGGCCTATTTTAGGTTCAAAATTTTTAAAATTAAAGCGATAAAAAATTATAATTAAATACGTTTAACACAGTCGCTACGTTAACGCGTTTTATGTGGAAATATTAAACTAATAAGTTAATGGTGTAAGTTAACTTAATAATGGAATTATAATAAAACACTAACTTAATTTATTATTATTATTTTATATTTATTTTATGTTAAACATTTAAATATACGTGTTAATTTTCTAACTTAACTTGCATGCCTTGTAGACTTACAGTTTTTAAGCTTTAGATATGCAATACATTCAAGTTATACCGTGAATTAATTTATTTTATAGAATTATTCATATTTTTTAAGATATTTTTAGTTAAATTTTTGGAAAATATGTCGCATTTTACAAATTACAGTGCGCTCTTATAAAAGTTTCGCCTTTTATGCCTTCATGTTTACGTTTCAGTTTTTGTTGCGCGACGATTTTCTGATGTACGCGACAATTTTAGGGATTTTAACACTTGTTTAATGTAAGAATTTTCTTTATTCTAAATTATAATTAAGTTATTACTACAGTTTAGTTTATTTATAATTCCTAAAATGCGTAACAAACATGGCGACCGCATTCCTTTAAACTAGAAACTTCTCTCGATTTTTTTTGCTTTTTAAAATTTAATTTATGTCGTTTTATCATAACAGGCCTCTTATGATTTCTCCTAAAATTTACTAGAGTTGATATTCTTTAAATTTTTATTGATATATTAATTTTAAAAAATGATAACAGACTTATTACTGATCGTGTATCAATCACATCCTAGACTATCTTATATATACATCTGTATACATAAATATATATATATTTAAGTTCTAAAATATTAAATTTTCATAACATGTATCCAAAAAATTGTCTCATAACAGTTAATGCAGTTGGACGTTATGATTCATCAAATTTTTTATATTTTTACTGACTCATCAGGAATGAGTTTTGTTCTGATGATTCAATAAATAGTTAGGATGAATAAATAAATAAATATTTTAAAAATTAAAACAATTTTCGGATCTCTAATTAAAATTATAACTTAAATAAATGCGTTGGAAACGTTTAAAAATGGCGTAAAGGAGTGGAAACAGTAACGCATCTGAAGAGACGTCTTAAGAAGTATACAGGTCACAGGCCTCTCCTTAACGGATTAATTAACGCAAATTTTGGACATTTTGATACGTGAAAACGTCCGAATATAAAAATTTATAACGAAAAGGAAGATAATTAGGATGTTAACAACATTATAAACTCTTCTATAAACCAAGTGCAAAAGCATTTTTATTTGCGTTATAATCATTCACATAGAACAATTCATGCTGTTTTAAAGATGAAATCGAGAAACTTTATTCAGTAAATTCATTTAAATCGTAATATTTTCGAAGAAAAACAAAATTTTGAACAGTAGAAACAAACATTGGACCTTAAATATATATTTTTTAATCCATTATATACAAGCATAAAGTGGATTTTGATCAAATTAACGATATTTTTCTTAATCCAGAGATTAATTAACAGAATTTAATTAATTACAAACACGAGAAAAAGTCAATTTAATGGTTTTGAAATTTATATTTAGCATAAAATTAAATTTATTTCGAATATTTTAAATTTTTAATATAAATTTTTACAGTTATTTTATCATAAATTAATAGTTTGTATAAATTTTTAAACGTTTAAAGAAAGTCGTTAAATTTTCATATATATCT